>JABJVR010000007.1:8551003-8574184 GCA_025773905.1 Chitala chitala | reverse complement strand
AACATTAACTATTTCTTGAAACTCTCATCTAAAACAAAAAAATGAAAAAATATGCTAAACAAATAGTACTCATCCAAGTATCTTCTTCAACCTGAGACAAAATTGGTCCTGGGCCTCACATTTATCCTACAGAGTGGTTTCAGTACTCAACGGTCTTGGATAGGCTTGTTAGCTGAACAATGGCAGAGTCGTTGGGATGTAGATGTCCTGACTCCTGCTCCCTTTGTGCAACACAAGAGAGTTGTTCAGAATTGTTGACCTCGTGGGTGTCTGAAGTGGTCTTAATCTTCCTGGGGATTGATGCAAGGGCCACTTGAAAATAGGGGACAGGTGAAACATTCATATCAAGAAAAAAGAAGAGTCCAGTTGACGTGATTCAGCTTCCACATATGCTGAAAAAAAGAAATACTGACGTACATCCATTCTGTCTGAATCCTCTTAAATACCACTATAAGCAATACTTGAGTAATGATTAAACTATGATTTAAGCATGCCATGTCACACTTCATATACAAATTACCAAATTTTCAAATATTTATGTGTGCACTATATGGCCAAAAGTATTTGGACACTTGACTATCAATACCACATGACCTTGTTGGACATCCCCTTTCAAAACCATAAGATTTAATAGAGAATATCCCCCCCATGCCCCTTTGTGGCTATAACAGCCTTCAGTCTTCTGGGAAGGCTGGGAATTTTGGATTGTGTCTGTGGGAATTTGTGCCCATTCAGCCAAAAGAGTAATTGTGAGGTTGGGCACAGATGTTAAGAAGACCTGGTTCACAACCCAGTTCATATGGCTGGACTGCTACATTTACAGCTGACTGGGACAGCTTTAGCATGTCACGTGTGGCAAAGGTGACATCCTAAGGTGACATCCTATGATAGTGCCATGGTGAGATTCACTGATCTCTTCAGAGTGACCCAGCCTACTGGCAGTGTTTGTTATTGGAGACCGCACAGCTATGTACTGGATTTTATGCACCTGCTAAAATTGGGTACAGCTGAAACATCTGACCTCCACAGGTGTCCAAATACCTTTGGCCTAATACAGAATATTTTTGTGCAGTTCTCAATGAAACATTATGCACAGTACAGCACATTCTTTTATGTTCTCATCATATCTTGCATACTGTGATAAATGTTTAATAACAAAATTTATGTTAAAACGATAACAGCAGTAAACAATTTAACTAAACAAAGGAGGGGTTTTGTTGTAACAATCAGCTGCTGTATTCACAGATAAAAGATAACAGTTGATTGTCAGTTTTAGTGGGAGGTGCTTTGTTGTTATTGGCTTTGTTTACATTCATGCAACTCACAGAACAAACACAAGAAAATGAACCAGAGATAGCTGATGCTATACTACTGCTAAGTATTTCTACTTGCACAAAAAATATTATTTATTTATTGCTATTCGGATAAATTTTACTGTAATGAGTGTAGGTCCAAGTACCGTTACACGGAAAAACTGTTAAATATACAATATATACATCCACATTAAGGCATATGTACTTTAAATATGTATATAATACAGCATACAAGCACATTAAACTTACACAACATTATATTAACTACACAAAAAAAAAAACTATGAAACGTGGGGGTATCTGCATATACAGTATAAAAAAAAAATGTTTCTTTTATTCAGCCAAAGTAAATGCTCTTTGTGTCCTGCTGTTCCTCTTGGAGAGCTGAATAATGTGCTGAAAGCTCCAGGAACTATGTTTACACCATTTCCATGCTACTGAGGGCAGATGTACTTCACAACCAGTGAACGAATGCTGGTGCTTAATTCCTAGTCAAGAAACAATATTCTTGGATTTTTGTCCAGGTGCATAATTACATGTCATGAGGTCAGTGAATCCTTTCATGAAATCACTAAATTGGTTGTGACAGTTCATAGTGGAGTGTCCAACAGTAACGTGTATTACCCTACTATCCGGTTACTTCTGTTACGGTATCCCATACTTTCCTTTGTATTCTTGAGTAAATCTCTCTGAAAATGTGGCCATTAACCATAAAAGAAAACGCTTGTGAAAATGTAAATTTGTCCGTTATGCTTCTTTATCATTGACTATATCACTATAATAATAATAATAATAATAATAATAATAATAATACAATGCTTTCTCCACAGTACTAGAATGCCTTCCACTCTGTGCAATCACAAACTCTGTACCTTCCAACATATTCAAATCACTGCAGAAGGAATCATAACTGGGATTATAATACATCCACACAATATCATATCTCATCTCTCTTCATTTGTCTCCCGTTAAGATCAGCAAAGTGTTCAAAATGACCGTGCTCAGTACTATAGCTTTGCAGTATGCGGCTGCTGCATTAATAACCGTGCTGCGTGATGTGTACAAACTGCCGGCCACTCTGCACTTGCAAGATGTGCATCTCCACATAATTCCTGGAATAAATAAAATAACTACCGGAGCTGAAGGCTACAGCTATAGGGATCCTAGTTTATGGAACTGTCGTCCATCCAATTTAAGGCATGCCACCTCTGTCTCGCTATTTAAAGATACAATGAAGACCTAATACTTTAGCTTGTCTCACCCTTAGCCTCGGTTTAGTGTGCTCGTAGTAAAGTCTACCTGCACCTGCTTCCCCACAATTTTCTCCACCTTTGATTTGCTGCATTTGATCCTTACAAAGTTAGCTGCATTTTTCTCTCTCTCTCTCTGCCATGCTTGAATGCACCTGTGCCCAGTGTCTGCAGGCCAGGAACATCATCCTATGCCAAAGAAATAGACAGCCCACAAACTAATGTCCTCAAGTTGCTAGATACGGTGTTGGAAGGCCAGACAGTACCACATGTTAACAACATAGAGACAACATGCAACAGATTGACGTTACTTCCCAATAACTTGAGCATTTCCAAACTTTGGGCAACAAACATATGAAAACGTAATTTTTATAAGTAACAATTAATTAATAATTCCTCATCGGGCTGGTGTTCAGAGCAAACTTTAACTTTTATTTGTTCATGCAATGCACAACACAGCACAAAAATGTCATGATCCTTCAAATACCAAAAGTCTTTATCCTTAGCAACACACTGCAGCCCTAAGGAAAAGTGAAGGTCAGTAGTCCTTAACCCAGAGGCAAACGTACTATTTTTTTAGAAAATTTATGGTGAGTTCTGTTCCCTGAAGGACTGTCATATGTGGACATAACCTCCCTCCAACCATTGTGTGACCTTACTGAACTAAGTAAGGTCATAATGACTTGAAACTCAGACTGTAAATGACTATGTTACTTTGTGTAAACCTCACATACCTGTAACTCTAACTCTAGGCTGACAGTTAGAAATAAACAGGGCCTGAACTCTGTCATGGTAATATTTTCCTGCCTATACACAATTCAACCTGAACGGCGAGCACATATACATCAGTGGTTTCATTATAGGTTCAGCTGTACCTGTCACAAAGAGACAATTATATCAGTCTTATTTTGTATGCATTTTCTGAATGTTATTTTGTGTGGGGAAAAAAAAAGTCACCACTTGGCTTTAGGTGATAGTTATTTATCTTACTTGCCAGGCTTTCAGCAAATTAATGGTTGTCTTCATTTTGTAAAACAAAATGCGAACAGATAAACAGGCAAATAACAATGAAAAACATGCTAGTCATTGATTTGTCAGTTAGCAGTTTATTTCATTCTGTGCGTTTATCCGAACAGCGATGGGTTCATGTTTACCGCTGAATATCCAAGACCAATCCCCAAGCTTGATATTTTCCCAGGATCCTCAACTATATTAGATAAGTAAAATGTAATTTTCCTGTGCAAATATGTGTGAAATTAAAAACAGCAGAAAGGACAGCTTTACAATCCCAAGGATTTATCCTGACCTTATTTACTGGTTATTTTGCGGCGTGGTCTGTAAAAATGTATATCGCCAAATGGGTTTATGACATTTCATGTCTGGGTGATTACACCTTTTGTGTAGAATGAGGTGTATGAGAGAGACAGTTCTGGAGTTTGTCTTGTTGGGGGGTATCACTCTGCAAGCAGAGGAGACAAAGTCTTCTGAACTTAGCACAAGGAGTTTTAACAGTGAAATCTTGATTTGTTTTAAACAGTGAAATTTGAACATAAACTCCACGTTTAATTTGCTTCATTGTACAAAATCTTCCTAATGTTATTTCATTCATTTTTAACAGTAACTAATTAAATACAAATAGGATTTTCACTTAAATGGAAAATTAAAATACATAGTTGCTTCTTAGTAAGGCTACATGCATTTTTGGTAAGTGTGTGTGTGTGTGTGTGTGTGTTAGCAAAATATGGAATACATTAAAAACAATGTAACATCAACACAACACAAGAATACACCTGCTGTCGTTTTTCTTCAATCAGATTGAAATCATCCCAATTAATGATTCCAATTTAACTGTTTACATAGACGGTAATCCAATAACGTGTGTTTCCATGCTCAGGGCATTTCATCAGAATTAAACTTTGTGATATGCACAAAATGGTTCCACCCCTTTTGACGTATATTCCAGCTTTGTTAAACCTTTGAAAAAGTTTTCTTTGCCATCAACACATTCAGTAATTTTTAATTCTTAAAAATTTTCAAACAGATAGTATTCATCGCAGACCAGGTTTGCTTTATTGCCACCATGTTTGTATCTCTTACAGAAAAACATCAGATCACCTAATGTTAACCCCATGTGGAACAAGCATGCTCAGAAAGAATACATTTATTACACCAAGAAGGAAATGATCAGGTCTACTGTTTACATGCCCACATG
The DNA here is from genome assembly GCA_025773905.1 of Chitala chitala. Lineage (NCBI taxonomy): Eukaryota > Metazoa > Chordata > Actinopteri > Osteoglossiformes > Notopteridae > Chitala > Chitala chitala. The sequence continues at coordinate 8,569,409 of JABJVR010000007.1, read as the reverse complement.
ATCAGATCACTGAAGGATTACACCACCCCTCTTATTCGGATCGAAAACTCATTCAGATTGAATCGAATCTGATCAGTCTGTTCTAACTGAGGTGGTTACAGGCTACATTTTTATTCGCAATGAGCCATTACTCTGATTACAAATGAAATATCAGGGTCTATATAAATGCAGCTTTAGACAGCAAACAATACACAGACGGAGTGCACCTGCCATTGACTAACACACTAATCTAACTAATCGAATGGCACATTTCTGGGAAATGCATCCAATTTTCTAAGTACAAAAGGAGGATAACCAAGGCGTTATAACTGTAACTGAGTCCTTAAAGTTCACTCCCCCAACGCTATTTATTGTGTCTGTCTTCCTCCTCACTGAGGGCTGACTGATGTGATGCTGGTGCACATGAGTTACAACATTGTAAATTTGTCTACAAAGTCAAAGGCACAACAGTGTCTTATGGGAGCAGAGACCATGTTAGGCTTGTGGAAAACAAGGGATTAGTTTAATAAAAAGAGTTCAGTGTTCATCTCTCACCAAAGGTAAAAATCGAGGTGTGGAGGAACTACTATTTTTTAACAGGTCGAACAGTTTCAGTGCAGCCCTTGTCTGGCTTCCAGAGCATTTTACCTGTCCCACCTAAGATACAAAAGAGGCAAAAAACCCAAAGTGGAGTGAAACGCAGACGTGCCCTGGTACGTGCTCATCCTCAAAACCCTGGGCAGTAAGAGCAGGAGGAGTGGGCAGAGGCCTGCGTCGCTCTGTTGGTTCCTGTACTTCTACCTCCCTTCTCTTCATTGCCTCAGCTCTGTGTACGCAGGTGACATTATATGATTTTCCTTTTGAGGAATTGCAATGCTGATTATTACATTCACCTTTTCAGCAAATGCCAAAAATTAATCTCTGCACCCATTGTTGTATGAATAGGTGGCGGCGCGAGCCGTACCTTCGCACGGCCTGTTTGCACCGACAGGGACTCGCGGCAGACCCAGACGCCTGCATGAGGAGTCTTTAGCAGAGTTGATCTAACAGGCAATAAATAGACCTCTATGGTCGCAGTTTGGTCACATTAGACAAACTCGAGCAGAATGGGGATCAGGGCTTGCCCTGGAATCACGTGTCACCGCACACTGTTTTAGTCCCACCAGAGTGGATGTGAAGTTCCAGAGCAATAAAAATTATGTATTAAGTAAAGGTTATTCTTCCTTTTAAATGCTAATTGTTCTGTCAACAGTATTCATTTTGCAAGGCTTTCAAAGGGCACACGTCCATTTCATTGCAGCTGAGGGCAGAAGTGGCCAGTAGACTTAATTGAACACACCTTGTTTATTACTACGTTTACCTGCTGAAATTAATAAACAAGGCAACAGACCGAAACAACCAATGGACAACAGCTTCCACAAAGTGCAAGAATTCACAATTTTTCTTTTATGTTATGTTTATCAAAATTGGTTTATTAAGAAAAATTGACAATATACTGTATATATTTTCATTTTAGTTTTTTTTTTTTTTTTTATACTGTACTGTACATAACTAAGGTTAAATGACATGACAGCGTTTAGGTATGCCTTTTCTTAAAGGTCAGATGAATATTTTATTCCTGACCAGACTGGATGCATTGAAATGCTAATGCAAATACCAGCAGTGCTAAAACTGTGGAGCTGCCTCAATAACGGGGCTGTTTTAAAAGGTCACACTGATCCCAACTACCATTGTGCTTCTTGGTGGTCTTGAAGAGAAGTTCTAGCGACGTCAACAAGTGGTCCATGCCAGGCCCTTGAGCTGTAGTGTGCTGTCTTTACCTCCTCAGCCCTTGCTGTCTTTGTCAGGTTGATTCATTCATTCACCTTCTATACCGCTTCATCCTGTTAAGGGTCGCGGGAAGTCTGGATCCCATCCCAGGAGCCACAGGGCTCAGTGCAGGGGACACCCAGGACGGGGAGCAAACCGACCGCAGGGCAGGTTGATATTGGTGTCTTTGCACTTTATGGCATAAGGACAGAAATAAGGCAAGTGATAGCAAAATAAAAACGGTTTAATTTGGTTCACTGTACACTGAATATTCTCTATGTTCAATGTCAGATGAGAGACAGGTCTTGTAAAAGGACTGACATTGATCTTGAGCCATCAGTGTTCAGTGTGCATATTGTAGAACACTGTACAATAAATCAGGTAGTTAATCAATATTAGAAGGATCAGGACGTTCAAAGTACGCTTGGAGTTAGCAGAGACGTGCACATCTTATACAGACTGTATAAACCAGCTGACCTACTGCTAAACTCTTTTAAAATGTATGCTTTTAGGAGGATTGTCTTACCTGTGCTAGATTAAATAAGCACAGAGCAACATGAGAATGACTATTGACTGTTTAATATCAGGATGTCGCAGGCACACTTTGTAGGTTAAATAAAATTTAACACATGGCATTTCTTGTCTTCTGTATTTACTCAGTACAGGTAATCAGTTAAATGCAATGGTTTATCATGTCTGATAAGTTTATTAAATATGCATAAAGTGTCTGTACCATACAGCCCAGACAGTCTTTCACGCTCTATCATTTGTGGAAAGGTAATAAATGAGTATGGGATATAAATCATTGGCTTAATCCAAGACAGAATCTCACTTGCAGGTTTTTGTAGCAGAAAAGCAAAGAGAGCATTGTCTTTGTTTGGCGTTTGTTTAACGTCTATTTAATAACTAAATCAATACTCACTTGATTTTCTCAAGGACATTATTTTGAAAAGACAACTTTTGTACAAACAATATAAATCCTGTATTTGGCATCTCAGAAAGCAAAACTTAGATTCCCTCTGCACCATGTAAGCCTCCAAGATATTATTTGTATTGATAAAAAGATGTGAATATTAAATTATTATATTATCTTTAATGCTCCAGAGCAAAATTATCAATATAAGTAATAAAATGTTTTATCTACTCAGAGCTGTTTAATTACCTATTCCTCAGAGATTGCCAACGCACATTAATTATTTGCCTGTCATATTATTGATGTTTAGCTCCTGATATGAAGATACCATTTTCTCTATTTGACCACCTCCCAGACAAAATGTAGATATTTTAAAAACATAGCCATTTGATATTAGATGTCCATCCATTACTTTAAGTTCACCTTAAATTTAAGTGGTAGAAAATGTGTAGCAAAGCTGAGATCGCAGACAAAAATCTTATCTTATATGCGCGCACACACACGCACGCACACACACACGCACAGAAGGGTTTTGTGATCAGTTAATCCCTGATTGCCTGTGCATACCAGACAGAACCTTTATTACTGTGATTGTCCTTCAACCTATGTTGTCGACTAACTAAAAGATAAGGGTTGGCATCCCGGTAGTTTTTGTGCCATGGTGTCGCCATCCTTTATGGGATGTCTAAATATGATTTTGTACATCTTATGCAGTTTTGCAGCAGTATTGAAACTAAATAAATTAAGGGACTATGTGAAGCATCTTGAGCCTAGTTTGATATTTTCCAGAAAGAGCTTTCAATTTGAACAAGTTAGCTCATATGTAATGCAACACAACGGAGACATTGCGAAAAGCATATAATTTTATTTACTTTATTTAAAGGCAATTAACTTTCATTTAGATTTCATTTCATTACACACCGTTGTGGGTTTTTGTTTATTGTGAAGCCAGACTGAGATGTCTTCATGCAGAACAAAAGTGTAGCACTGGATTGTGCTGATATTTGCAGGGGTGTTTTGAAATTTGATCACTACTTTTGTGCCAAAATATTTCTCAATTAATAAAGACAATATGAAGCTGAATGCATCAAGCAGTTTGTTTGTTGAATATCTGCTAGACTGAACATTGGAAGGACAAAGAGGTGACTTGCTCCGATTTAATATTTATTTGTTTGTCCTCGCTTTTTTCAGTTTTGAATTTTGTTAAATGTGTTGCTTTTTTTCGTGTGTGTGTGTGTGTGTGTGTGTGTGTGTGTGTGTGTGTGTGTGCGTCGTGTCTGTATCCATGCATGCACATGATAAAGGCTTAACCTCATCCGGTAGCTTTTGAACCACATGAACCAAATGTGAGCATTGCTTTAAAAGCACATGCCATTAAATTTAACACAACAAAGAAACGTGATACACTGTGCAGTGGCAAGGCTTTCTGAAACTGTCAAAAAATGATCAGTGCTTCAAACATGTTATGTCAAATAGGAAACTGATTTCTTTATGTTGACCTTTCCCATTAAATCATACTTAGAAATTAACAAAGTATAATTGTTGGCATGTGTCCGTGACAACTGTTAGGTAGAACGAGCACACTGATATATACCTAGAATTTATAGAACATGTTTTTTTAAACATCCTTTGATCAATCACAGTCAAGAATTCATCATTCCCGTGAGAGTCCATAATGACATGCTCATACAAACTTGATACTTTACTCTCACGCACAAATAAAAAGGCATGTTTTCTACAGCTATCTGCATCGAATGGTTTAATCCATAAAAGAAGTGCAGACTAAAAAACATAAGTGAATACCATGTTTCATACTGCTTTCACCTAACTTTTTCAAATAAACTATTTTTTTGTACCAAGTTTAATGGGTTTTTTAAGTGTTACATTTTATTACAAACACATTACTTTTAGTGGAATTAAGGCCCACTGAAATGTTTTATTCAAATACAGTAACTAAATTTAAAATCCTTTTAGATATTGACACTACACAAATATCTGACTTGAATGTGGTTTAATTTGATTTTAACTGAAGACTAAGCACTTAAATATTAGCAAATGAAATACAGTGTTCCTTTCTTTATGTTTCAAAGGAAGTACAAGCAGTAAATTAAATCACATATTGTAGGTTTTTGTCTTTATTTCCATAATGCAGGCTTTAATGTAATTGGTTCCCCAAGAGTGGGACTTTTATTTACATTTATCATTTGAAATTCTGATGGGTGCATATGGAATCTTGCTGACAGAATTGAAACCAGTAAAAGTGCATTGCAAGCCTGTTTTCACTTCATTTAATTATAGATAGTGAAAAGTGGTGTAAAACAAAGCTCTTTCTCTTTAGCTGAGACTATAAGAAGACACTGCCATAATAAGCCCTTTATGGTTAGTTGCAGAATGCACACGTGTAAAGGTATAACTGCTTTGTTTCTTTACAGTGGCAGTACACCATGTCTCCATTATGGTGTATCAGACAGTGACATTATTTTTTGCATTTGTGTATCCCATAGAAAGGAATTTTTTATTTCTTTATTATATATTTTTTGCATTATTTATTTTTTTAATTGAATAAACTTTGACCAACATTGCTGATACCATAAAGCTAGTTAAGAGATTTACAGCATTAGAGGCTATTGATAGTAATTATGGGATCCGAAAGCTTTGAGCAACATAATTTATTACCACCTTTTCAAACTGTTTTCCTTTTGTGTCCTATGCATGAAATCAGCTAAAATAGAATTCATATTAATCAACCTCAACCCTAAATCCTGAAACTCTTTATTGATATTAAACTTGTAAATTTTTTTTTCTCTTTGTTTTGCATACTCATTCAGTCATCCATACATTTTCCATTAGTTGGAGCTTATTTCTTCTAGGAGAAAAACCCAGATAAGTATTGTCTGGTAACCTGTCACAGAGTAAATAATGCTGTTATAGAAAGTGTGCTGTAGCTAATATATATGAGAATATATTATAATTAATATATATTTTGCAGCTCTTAACAAGTTCTAGGCTCCAGTAGCAAGATAACAAGGTCATCCAATCTAGCAACAAGTAATTGGCTCAAGAAATAGCTGAAAGTTGAGAAAACTCTGCTTTAAGCCTTGGTTCCATGTGCTTGCAGGTCATAGTTGTACTCCTTAATGAATAAATGCAAGTGACTCTCTATGACTATTATTACCTGGATCCCAACTCCTGGATTTGTCTGTTTAGGGAGTTTTGAATGAGTGTCTAAACTGTGATGTACAAAGCTCAGAAATCCTGTACGTGTCCTTTGGACTTTTTTTGCCCTATTGGTATTCTGAGTCTACATCGGCGCTTGGCTCCTTTTCCTGAGTTCCCCAGGCCACTGCCTGTCTTCCAGGGCTTACCATAAGACCTTGTGCTTACTGCGCTCTCCAAGCTCAACAGGGAACATCAGCTAAGGGTCATTGGCACAGGCAGAAGATGCTCTGAGACAAAGCCGTAACATATATATTATTATATATATTATATAATTATATACAGTATTTAAAAAATGAAAAGATTTAAAGTAAATATTTTCTTGGAATGGACAACAGAATTTATCCATTTAGAGTTAGCCATGTTTTCTTCTTTTATGGTTACCATGATGGATTATGGGTTATGGTTAGTAATTTTAAAAATTCAAACACTAGGGAAAACTGAACTTTATTCAGATTTCTTTTCAGTAATAATTTGTACTTTACCAACATCACTATCAGGATGAAATGGCAGACATTTGCGTACCATACATATGACCTTTTTCCCCCTGTGGCATGTACAGTATGTCATTGGATTAAAGCACATAAAAGTAGTTTTATCAAAAAATTAGCTATTAGCTACTGCATGGTTTTATGACATACTAAACTGAATGAAACTTGGATAGCATTTAGTGATGCTTTTACCTAGAATGCTTGTATATAGCCGTTGTGACTGAATGTATTACATTTAAATGCAAACAGTATGTAAGAACAGAATGATACTGGTTCTTTTCATATTATCATGTCAGGCTTATAACTACACAATTACATCCTGCCAGTGGTAGAAATCTTACATTTGCTCATTTACTGGTAACAAAATCCTTCAGGCATTGCATTAGATAATGTTGACTGTCTGCTACAGATATCATACTAATATTGTGTCAGCATAATGTTCCTGAAATTGAGATGTAAAAGTATATAACTGGAAAATATTTTTAAGAATACAACACTGAGTCAGTAGAATTCAGTTGAAAAGCGCAGTTTTATTAGAGCCAATACAAACAACTTAAAAAGGCAATCCAAAAATTACATTCATCACATAGGCCATCAAACAAGGATTTCGCAAAAGCAGTGAAATACACCCAAAATGAAGGAAGGAAGTAAAGAGGGAAAGAAGCATGGATGGATGGAGCTGAATGTGAACTCAATACCTCACAGCGGTGTCTGGTTGCAGAAACATAAATGTAGTGAGAAGGAGAAGCTTCACTGACAAAGCGGTCACAGGTGACTTCACTGATCGACTGTTAGTGTGTTGTTGGTATGACGCTACAGAGCTAGCTTTGTTTTAAGCCCTGATATGCCTAAGGATTGCAGTATGATAGTAAAAGGCACTTTAATTTTTACTTGGAAGAAAAAAATAATACATATACTAGCAGTATCATTATTACATTGTAGGATTTCCAAAGTTACTTCCCTATCCAAACTCTGTGCCATGTCTTGTAAAATTATTCACATGAACTCATTGTTCAGGGGCAGGAAAATGTAGACCTGCAAACTCGGCTTTGCGTGAAACATGCCTATTGAAGACAAACAAATTTTCTAAAAATAAAAAAAGCATGTGCTGTCACGTTAAAAGTGGAAGTATAATGTTTCAGTGCTGTAGAATGGCACTGCATTTGAGAGACATTTAATGGAAACCAAACTTACCGGAATTGATAGCACTAAACTCTTATTTTAAAGCACTTACAGGACTGTTATTGATTTCATAGTATTTATTTATTTATATATTTGCTTTCCACACACGTTATTACATTACTACAGTGGTATGTTAATGGAGACATTATATCTAAATTAAAACAAGGGTGCTTTGAAACTAACATGCAACATAATAGGTTTTGTAGTTAATTACATTAATGAATATGGTTAACAATTTCATGTAATCATGTAGGTCGAAGAAACAAGCTGACCGAAGCAGCCTTATTGAATTTTAAACCATGATTGATATAAGAAAATCTTAAAAGACAAGTATGTTATAGTTCATGTTTTGAACAGCTATTGATAAAGTTGTTTTTGACAGGAGGCTTATTTTTATTTAGATCAAGAAGCATCACAGCTCTGAGGCCCTGAAGAAACTATAAAAAAGCCATGATAAATATATTTCCTTTCACCATTTGTTACCCACAGAAATATCTTTCTCAGTATGTCATATCACTATGTCAGAGCATTAGATGTCTCTTTTAAAAGCAAATTTATATATTATATTTTCTTGATTTTGCCCTGTTCTGGGTATACCCTGCCTTCCACCTATGCCACCTGGGATAGGCATAAGGCAACTTGCAGCCCTGCAGTGGATAAGTGGATGGATAGATGGACAGTTTCTGAGTCTTTCTTATGAAAGTAAATAGTTTTTGTATCACAATCTGCTGATGAATTCTGGCATCAAATTTTTGTAAATTTGGTACACAATTTACATTTTTACCTTTTTTTTCATGTAACTGATGCTGTTACAGCAAATTGCAATCCATTAACTGCTAGGAAGAGTTTGCTTTCAGTGCAACGTGCAGTTGTAACTCTCATAAGAGAGGGAGGTAGTTAATTAGTTTGACAATCATTAACATGCCTGAGAATGTCATAGCTGTAATACATTTACTGCTGGATTGTGGACTGATCAAAATATTTTATTCAGTTTGTGAGCACAAATATACAGTTGACTGTAAATTTTGGAAAACTGCAAATCTGTAGTCATTGGAAAAAAAAATAAGAGGGAAAATACTAATCTATAAATTACATTTTACATACTATTCCAAAGGAGTGTATTCAGATTTTAAGGAAAGAAGGGGCTGTTTAATATTCTGCACCAACACACCACAAAGCCAGTGGAATATAATCAGGGGGTTCTCCCTGCTCTGTATTAAAAACGTGTTTTGTGTGAGAGCCACTGGGTACTTCACGTGAGGAAATACATATCTAAATGACTCTGAAATCCACCATTATCCACAGGAACAGCAAGGGACCCACCGGAATTCAACAAGCACTCTTGCTGATGGTATCAACTCTAATGGCTTAATAGTGAATTTGTTGTTTTTTAATGAGACCGGACCTCAAATCGCACAGCGCTCTAATTGAATGTGAATCACAGCAAGCTCAGTTTGAGCTACTTTTTTTTTTTTTTTTTTAAGACAACTTGTTTGAATGTAAAGAAGCAGCTTCAAACAGCAGCAGTGTAAGACAGACGGCCCCTTTGCATACTTATTTAATCAGGCTCTGCAAGGCTCCAGCCCTCTTGTAGCAAATGCAGTAATGCCAATTTATGTTACATTTCAGTCAGTAGTAATAGTTACTCCAGTGCAGCCTTGCACTCTGAGGCAAAGCACTTTGAATAATGATAATTAAAGGTCTCCTAGGCAGTGCTCAAAATGGAATTCTAAACACTTTCCTTCCATGTCCGTTGCCAGTCATTCTTTGCTGTTTATTTGTGTTTAGCGTAATCCCCCTTCCTTGTTCCATCACTGGCAGTAAGATGTTTGCCTGTCACTTGCAAATGTTTTACTGCACTGCAGTTCTAGTTTTTGCATGTGACTCTACCAAATGGCTCAGCCTCTTCGCTCTGCTCAGATCAAAAAGAAAGGACGACATCGATATTTTTGTTTATAAAAAAAAAGAAAAACTCCAGTTGTGTCTTGCCAAGAGTGTTGCTAGTGGTGCTCTATGCATTGTCACTCTTCTTGTCAGGTTACATCCCCCAGGTCTTCCTGCTGTAGGTGTCACCACGGACTTTATGAAGATGTCAGTAGAGAACTTAATTGCAGTTGAATAGCGAAGAGTCTCAGTCTCAGGAACACCGCTCATCAAAATCAGCTCCTGTCTTTGAGATAAATGTAATACCCTCATTAAATCAAACAGGTTCGCCTGCAGGGTTTCGAATCTTGCTAAGGTTTCTCCAATTTATTATTAACAAAGGAGCTTGACAGTAATCGGGTCTGCTTTCTGTCCTCTCAAAAATGTGGAACACTCTGTTCATTACCACAGTGGTGACGATTCAGGGGTTTCATCATCAATTACCTGAAAGCAAGCTGAAAGGCAGCGGGACCTGAAATGTGACTGTGGGATATCACACGTATTGTCTTTTAGCATGTGTGTAACAAGTGAAAGGATATGAAGTGAAAGATCAAAGCAACGATGACAAGAACCCTGGTCAGTGTAAATGAGGCAAGACCAAAGGGTAAAGAATATTGTGTATGTCAAAAATGTCACTTACTAGTATTGCTACCAATACTACTACCTATAGTAATAATAATAATAATAATAATAATAATAATAATAATAATAATAATAATAGGGCGGCACGATGGCTAGCACTGTCGCCTCGCACCTCCAGGCCTGGGGTTTGATTCCTGCCTTGGGTCTGTGTGTGTGTGTGTGGAGTTTGCATGTTCTCCCTGTGCTTGGTGGGTTTTCTCTGGGTTCTCCAGTTTCCTCTCACAGTCCGAAGACATGCAGGTTAGGTTGATTGGTGTGTCCAAATTGCCCATAGTGTGTGTGTGTGTGTGCGTGCCCTGTGGGAGGTTGGCGCACTGCCCTGAGCCCTATGTTCTCTGGGATGGGCTCCAGGCTTCCCCATGACCCTCACCAGGAATAAGCGGCATAGAAAATGAATGAATAATAATATCATTATTACCTGGAAAAAATGTATCAGTTAATAGTGTTTTATTTAACTATATTATTTCAATACACTGTTAAAGGGAAAAAAAATACTGATTTTGTACAAAGAGTGCTACTAGTAGTACTATACATATCTTATTTACTTTCAAATTTACTTCAATGAACCTAATCTAGGTGACATTAACATTAATGCATTTTTGTTAATTATTGCCCCTGAACTGAGATTGCTAATACTTGATTATAACCCCATTATGATAACTGGCAATTTAGTTACTTGAACTGTTATGGAAACACTTAAACGACTTTTTCACGTTATTAAATGTAATATGGCATTTTTAGTTAAGATGCACAAATAGAGCAAAATATAAGAGTAAAAGTCTTTCTTAAAGCCTGATTCATACTTTTCAAATGTGTATCACAACAAAAGCTAGAGTACATGGGGGTATTCATAGCACAGAGGTCTCTTAACAGCTTCGTATAAAGACAAAGATTCTTCACGATTTGTTAAATCACATGAATTGCTCCTGGTAAGGAGCATGTCTGTGTTCAATGCATGGGTCATCTCTATTCTGTGTGATGAAGAATCATGCTTGACTCTGCCTGTTTTGTTCTTTTAGTTAAAGATGATCAGGATCTGTCCATTTTCTTTGTGCGGGAAACATCAAATGAACATTAGAAGTGGCTACTGATTAGGAAAAGAAGGGAAAAAAAGAGCCACAGCTTTGAAATCTATACCTCGAATCCATTTTATTTAAATTTAGATGGAAGTGAAATCGAGCCTCTTTTGCTTCCATCTGCGCCTCAGAGATAGTGAGGGATTGATGCCCAATCAAGGGGCTCTAGCTGCAAATGAAGGAGGTCCTATTGCCTTGCCGAATGGAGGAATTAGACTCACTGCTCCATTACTGCTGCGGCGCCTCCATTTGCTCGTTGGCGTCTTATCAGGAGCACATCTCTGAAGCCAGAGATAAGCTCTGAGAGTGCACACACGTCACCACTGCTGCACTTTTGTCTAAGACGTTCACACAGACACCCAGAGTGAAACGTTTAGCCTTGCTGCTCTTTACCAAACAAGCTGCTTTGAGTTACTGGGTGTCTGGTGATAGTATCGCTTAAAATTAGTTCATAGCTTTAGGTTTGGTTTGTTAAACACAGTGCAGTGGTTAAACATGCAGTTCACCTGCTACCAGCAGCTGAGCATTGGAGCAGGGAACAGCAGCAAGTCACACCCACCCACGCACAGACACACAAATGCTCGCACGAATGCGCACATGGATGCGGACGTGCACGTCGGATCAGGTGCCGGCTGTCGCCACAGACAATCGGGTGGACTGGGGGCTCAGGTTGTTTGCCCTGTAGAAGTCACACACCCAGACCTCACTGGAGAGCAAAGGATTGATAAGGTTGTCAGTGTTTTTCCAGCTTTGATACGAAGACCCTCAAGGACCCAAACAGTTGATAAGGATCCGGCTAAGGTCTTAACGGTCCAAATCTACACAGCCCCTGTTTTCCAGTTTTATATTCCTGGGAGAAGTAAAAAAAAAAAATCCTTTTTCCTTTAATGAAAAGGCATCACAGAAAGCTGTTGCTATAGAAAACATTACAATAAGTAAAATCTTTTGTGGTGAGCTCTGTAATAAAAATGGGATTGGAAAGGGTTGCCACTTTTAACATATATACTTCAATACTGAAAGTACAATGACTGCATCACTGTTGGATGATAATAATAATAATAATAATAATAATAATAATAATAATGGTGATGATGATGATGATGATGAAAAAGAAGAAGGACACATAAAAATAAAATGTGAAAAGCCCCAGCATGTTTTACATACTGTATTCTGGGAGTGTATTGATCTAAGCTCATTTAAAAGGTATCAGGATTTCAGAATCCATTTTCTTGTGATGCTGCGGGTGCTCTCAAACCCATATCCGTTTCTCTGTTCAACTTTGGCAGACATTGACACAAAAGAGCTGACTTACCTTGCTATAATGTCTATCTGCCCTGTTGATAGTGTCAGTCAATAGTGAAATTCATTTCCTCGCTGCTACTTGTAAACATGATGCCCATTCTTGTCTCTAATAGGACAGCTGAGTAAACCATAGAGCATTAAAAGTGTTTTAGTGCCGGCGGATGGATCGATATTTTATTATGAATACTTCATGATTTTCAATTAAGTGTAACAATTTCGGTAAATGCAATCAAGGATTGTTGATGGAGATTTGTTTGTTGTGTGTATGCGTGTTTTTTTTTTTCCCCGCCTTTTTTTGCTTGCTTTACGGGAAAGCTGTTACCACGGTCGATGACGGTGGTAATTGTTCCGCACTTGTGCTTGAATCAAGCACATAAGTACATAGGCTTTAAAAGTAAAAATGACAGCTAGTAAAACAATGTGTGCTGATGTCATGTGTGCAGGCCAGCACACTTCCTTTATGTAGCTTGTAAAATTCCACTTCCTATATAGTGATTCTTCCACAGATAACAAGAGCACTGCAGTGTCTTTTCTGACATATTTCCATTGGCACCTTGACACATTTTCATTTTTGACATATGTACAAATGACAGCTGAGTGAGTTGCAACACTATACATGCTTTTTAATGAAAACACCTAATCAGTTAATAGTGTGACAGCAACTGAATCCATAGAAGCATGGAGACATTGTCAAAATATCCGACTGTTGTTTAGACCACATCTGAGAATGGGTAACAAATCCAAGTGACTTTGACCACTGCGGAATGATTGTTGATGTCAGATGGGGTTGCTGGTGTATCTCAGAAACTGCTGATCTCCTGGGATTTTCTTGCACGACAGTCTCTGGAGTTTACAAAGAATGGTGTGAAAAACAGAAAATGTGCAGTTCTGTGGGTGAAAATGCCTTGCAAATGAGGGAGGTTAGAGGAGAACAGATTGGTTAAAGCTGACAGGAAGGAAACAGAAGTCACAAAACCATGTGGTATGACAAAAGAGCAGCTTTGACTGTACGACGTGTCAAACTTTGAAGTTGGATGGGCTTACAGGAGCAGAAGACCACAACTGTTAGCTAACAACAGCTAGGTGACTGCGAGGGCAGGCTCAGAGGAACCTGTACAGTTGAAGATTGAAATGCATCACCTTAGCTGCTGAATCTTGATTTGTGCTAGTGTGAGAATAGTTTTTGTTGATGCATATTAGGCCCCATTATTCCAGCTGAGCACTGTTTAAACCTCATCCCCTACCATCGTATTGTTGCTGACAATGGGGGTCACTTTATTACCACTGTCTACCTGTATCTTCTGTTCAAAAATATGAAGTTGACACATCTGCAGAAACTATGTGGCGATACCTTCTCAACCAGAATCCCCAATCAATGTTTGTAGCACCTTGTTGAATACTTGGCACCCCAGATTCAAACAGTTCTGGGTACAAAGTTTAAGTGTACCCAGTACTATAAAGGTAAATGTTTAACATTTTTATGCTTTAATTAAATCCTATTTATGCAGTTCATTCTTTTATTTTTAAATAGCTTGTAATCAGAGAATTGAAGCACCCCTTTTCTGGGTAAAAGTACGCTTGTTTGTAATGCCTACACTTAGTCATGATTGTTTGACATCAGGTATATAAACACATTCTGAGAGGATGCCAAACACACCCAGCTTTACCACATCTAAGACTCACCTGGTCATCATCATCAATTTCTCACCATTTAAGCAAGTCTTGACCGCTAGCTCCTTGTGAGATATTGTACTGTGCAAATTAGTATTTTAATTAATTAATTCTTTAAAATCCTGTCTTGGATGCTTTCCTGTGTGTCATTTTCCTTGACTTTTGATTTCTCGGATTATGGCCTTTTCAGATAGTGCTAGCTCTAAAGCTTTAATTTAAAATCTCTACACATGACGTGAAAGTCTATAAGTTAGAGATGTATTATAATAACAACCAACAAAATCTAGTTGTAATTGCATTGTAGGAAGAAATATGCAATTAGAAATTTCTAGTTCTTAGTATCTTTGTAACTGATAATATAATGCAAACCCTTGACATAGGTTCACAGAACTATACTTGTACTCATGGCATTTTTAAAAATATTTTCAAAAATTACTAAACATCATTGTAGATAAGACCTTCAGTAAAGAGGAAAGAATGTCTAAAAGTAAATGTAATTGCTTGCATTGAGCTAACTGGAATAAAGAGCAAATCTTCTCCCTTCTCTTCATCCATTGCTGCTAATTCTTGCCTTGAGCATGTCAACACACTTCAGAACATACTGTAGAGGCCAAGATGTCTTCAAGATGTAAGCAGAGGTGGAGCTGAAATGGATGAAGAAAGGCTGTTTTGTTCAGTTGTCATCAGCTCTGACTGAAGAAAAAGAAAGCCTTTGTACAGAATTCTGACAGTGTCAGAATTCAGTTGAGAAGGAGCAAAATATGCAACATTAAAAAAGCTGTTCCTAATATTTTCAATCAAGACCTTGTGTAGTGTATTTTTCTCTGAGAACAGCATTTTTTGGTCAAGTGTATTAATTCTGACACTGAACTGACTGCCAAGTTCTTTGACCTTGAGCATCGCCAGTATATTCTAGATATAGCTTTTCAGTTGATGGACAGAGTAACTACACTAATGCTGACATGTACAGAGCTGTAACTGAATTCTCCACATTGATCTTGATGTATAAGACAAAACGAGAGAACTAATTCTGTGCTACAGCACAAATGTAAGACACTGTTTTAAAATGCAATGTTATAAAGTAATCCATAACTGAAAAATATGGAAATACATGATGGAGCACATTACAAGTTAACTTGTAATGATGAGTCTTCTAATGAATGGGACTGTTGTCTCAAGAGACAGCTCTGACATGCCTTGCGGTTAATCCTGCTTTAGGAAGGAATGACCTCTGCTGGATTCAACATTGTGTTGAAGTATGTAGAACTCCTGAGTTGCTCAGGTATCAGAATATCCCTCAAAGTCTCAGTGGGGAAGATGGTGGGGGGGGGGAGATGGCAAGGGGGGCGCAGACTGCCTTAACGATTCCAATGCAGTTTTCTCCCAAGCCGTAACCTTTCCTAAGATTCTTAAAAGGCAGCAGGATTTTTGACCCACCGCTGGGGCACAGTTTCCCGTAGCCGGGAATCGAGATCCAACCTTCACAAGTACAACTCGTGAAAAATAAATAAATAAAAATAATAACAAAAAACGCATTCAGCAGTGTTGGAACTGCAGATCCTAAAAGCAAAGTAAGAATAAGTCTTTGTTCTTTAGATTTGCTGTATTGAGTCTACATCAAAGCTTCCCTATTATTGTTTTCAGAAGAAATTAAAGGACCATTTCCATGTTTCATTACCTGACGGGTAGTAGTTTTTAAAATCAGTAGTTTTATAAAATTCCCTGTAGTCATTTCACCATCCGGCATAAGATATACTTTTAAAAAAATTCTGGTTACTATTTTGTTCCTTAATATAGATACTTACTGACTATGCAAGTAGACTTTGATGTACTTTTTGTGTGGCCTACTCAGTTTATATCACACGCATGAATAGACAAAGGACGAAAAGTAGAGATTAAAAAAGATCATCAAACATTCTCCATTTCAGGTTCCAGTATCAGTATGCTCCTAACAAATTGTCCAATCCAAGTAATCAGGCTTGTCAGCTTCTATCAGTCCAGGCGGAATGTGACATTAACAGTCTACAGGAACCACCTGGAGCTCTTACCATCCCACAGGTGACAATTAGTGTGAAAAGAGCAGTCATCAGCTCTAAAGTAGACACTTTCATCCTACTCTGTTGCATTCTTCCTGCACAGCTTCCAGGCCAGGAATGGAAATCGTTCAACATCAATAATCAATACGTTTTTACAAGTAAAAAAAAAAAAAATGTCAGCAGACACTGCATCTATTGCTGATGCAGTGGTTTGTGATTGGATAACTGAAATGGGGGTGGAACCTTCACCAAACAAAGAAACACAATCTGGCAGGATGCGGCATTCAGCACATACCATGCCTTAATTCTGTGTGAGGTGGCTCCTGAGCTTGAGTGAAATCTCCAATTGCTCATCTTGTTCATTTAAGTACTGAAAAGTTCACATAAATTTCTGCACACTTTGGTTTATGTTGTGTTGGTGGTGTGTGGGTGTGACTATGTGGGTACAGGTTTTCAATTGTTTGTAGAAACATATTTTAAGCAAGAACCCTCACAAAAATAATCAAACTTTGTGATAGCTTCCTCACAAAACAAACTTTGTCTGCTTATTTGAAAATATTTAAAGATTACACTATGTATTTAAAATGAGTTTCATTGCATAGATATTTGAATTTTTTTTATATGTGTATAGTAAGATCCAATGGATGAATGTCAGCTATGATAGAAATGTTGTTTGTGTGTGTGAGTGAGTGCGTGAGAGAGAGAGATAGAGAGAGAGAGAGAGAGAGAGAGAGAGATATGCATGTTTTTATATTCAACTTTATTTATTACACATGCCCAGTTTAATCAGTGTGTAAATATTTAATTAGCACATGGGTACACTTTCAACTGAAGCAGGACTCAAAAGAAACATAAGGTATGTGGCAATTTTATGCTCTGGGTTAACGACAGATGCATTTACATAAGACAGGAAAAAATGCAGAATGATTCAATCTGAATACATGCTAACAGGTCTATGAACAGCAGAGCATGATATTTTAATCAGCCTAAGGATAATTAGCCACCAGCATTCAGGAAGGTTTTAAACTGATTCAAAAAGCAAGAGAAAGCAAAATTATTTAATCATGTTGATTTTTATATTATGTACAGGCAGCTTTTCTTTTATTTAATGATGTTATACATAGCAATCAGCAATTCTAAACCAACACTCCCAAACTGACTTTCATTACTGTATATAATTTTTCTACTTTTACACAATTAGAAACAAGCCAGAAATGAGAAAAGCATGAAGTGCCTTGTCTTGTTTTTCAGTTACAGTTTGTTGTACACTTGGAAATGAAGTAGCATGTCTCTAGATGCCTTATTTAAACAATTTGCTAAATAAATGTTATGCTTTGTAATGGTCGTACAGAACTGTACAATATTGCAGTAATGACAAAACTTTTTTTGCTTTGAGTTTTTCCATACAGACACTGTGGCATTACAAACAGAGAGGTTCTCACTTTCCTGTCATCAATCAGTATGTAGTGTCAAGTTGAGTTTTTTTTTTTTTTTCCCCCAGTTACAAAAAAGGGGATAAAAAGGAGAAGGAATGGACATTACTGCAGAGATAGGCATCTCAGAGAGGTGTTATTATGCTTGGGCAGGTGGTTCCAAAATCGATTGAATGCAGAGCCCTGAGCTTTCAATGCCTTTTTGCTTCTGGCCGCTCTCTCACCAGGAAAGAAGGGAGGGGGGTAACAGCAGCTAGACCACACCTCCAGGTCTCCCTCTGACTCTCTCTTTCTCTTCCTTTCATTCTGCAGCTACCATCCAATCAGCAACACCTGAGTCAAAATAACTTGAAACTCAATTATTTTCAGTGGGATGGATTTTTTTTTTTTTTTTTTTATCTGTTTATATTCACCTTTCCCAATGCAAACTCCTACCCACACAGGTAGATTAGTAGAAAATCAATGACATTACACTAGTATTAAATTATGTATGAAACTATCAAAGAGTACATAAAAAGAAGTGTGGTGGTGGTTGATGAGGAATCTCTCATTCAATGTTGCATCAGCACATTAAGTGATAAATGGGGGCTGGCATATCTGCACAGACCAATGCCAACGTGGATGGAAGTACTGGTTGCTTGTGCCTTTAGGCCACACACACGAGAGAGAGAGAGAGAGAGAGAGAGAGAGAGAGAGAGAGAGAGAGAGAGAGAGAGAGAGAGAGAGAGAGAGA
>JABJVR010000007.1:8533087-8550903 GCA_025773905.1 Chitala chitala | reverse complement strand
TTTTTTTCTATCTATATCGCGCGCGCGAGAGATAGAGAGAGAGAGAGAGAGAGAGAGAGAGAGAGAGAGAGAGAGAGAGAGAGAGAGAGAGAGAGAGAGAGATCATATTCCACAAATGCCATACACTCCTTTTATATGTAGCGAGGGTTGAGGCTGGAAATAACCAAGAAACATGCAAATGAAGGGACAGTCGTGCATCAATAACTCCATGACTCCCATCAGCCTAGGCTGAAAGGAACGCCACCCACTGCTGTTCTGCCTCAGTGAGCTGAGTAGCATGTCTGTCCCGTTAACATGTACGTTCTGGCCTAACCAGCACTTTGCAAGAGTCCATCAGAGACACTGGAAGCAGCTGTTTTGATGGCCCGTGTAATGTCTAATCAATAACAGCCTGCTGTTTTGGACACAGGGCTGTAGTTGGTTCTAGTCTGGTCTGTGAGTTGAGAAAATGGTCCACCAGGTCACTGCTGGTCGACCTCCTGATGTTTAGCCCCTGCTGAAATGCTGGCTGTTGTGTCGCCATGGTGAGGGGCAGAGAGGGTATGCACATGCAGTCAGCCTGAGCTACGACCAGCGTCGTGTCCCCTCGGCGACAAAGTACGTAAGAAACGAGGAGTGGAAGCCCAAGCGTCCTGCGCGATACCATAGAAGAAACATGATTAATTTCCTGCAGCAGATGGGAGGTATATTGCAATGTTGCGACGTGTTATTTGCAAAACAAAAAGCCGACCTCGCCAATGAACACAGATTCTAAATTATTCCGCAACAACACGCCACAGCTTTATTTGTCCAGTAATGTACAATTAAAAAAATGTTTACAAATAAGACTGAATGGAACAGCTTTAAAATTTAAAAGGTAAAGAAGTAAACTGCATTCTATAGATCGAAAAAATACAAGCAGATCCACACCACTGTAGCCGTATACGTTTTGACAATGACAAATGTGGGTGTGTCCTTCCTTTTCTCTTTATTTATTGTCATTTCACAGTGATAAAATAAATGTGTTACAGTGCAAAACAGTTGAGCATAATGGATACATATTTAATCCTTTCCACGTACAGGCTTTAGAAAGGCATGATCTTTTCACGACAAGCAAAAGTCTGAGAATACAGTAGTTAAAAAAACGTTTATTTCAACCACTTGCCATGGTGTTAACTCTGCATCAGAACAAATAAATAGTTATGTTCTGCATCTATATTCATAGAATTTTTTGTGTGTTTGTTGGAAGCCAACACCATACAAATGGCCAG
The DNA here is from genome assembly GCA_025773905.1 of Chitala chitala. NCBI lineage: Eukaryota > Metazoa > Chordata > Actinopteri > Osteoglossiformes > Notopteridae > Chitala > Chitala chitala. The sequence continues at coordinate 8,549,653 of JABJVR010000007.1, read as the reverse complement.
CTCAAACAAAGTCTGACATGGTGCTCTTTAGTTATGTAAAGACATGTCAGTTGTTAATAATAGACTTTTAATATGCTTTTTTGGCAAACGCTTCAAACTGTATGTCTTTCAAGGGAGCAAGCTGATTCTGTATAAAATTAATTTCTTAATCCAATAATGCATTTCTCTAATGCCATTTCTCTGACAGCATAATAACATTCCAGATACATTTTACAATGGCGCTATCCTGAACATTCAAGGGATGCAGTGCATTAACCATTGATTTATATATATTTTATTATATATAAAATGAGGAATAAAATGTTTAGAATAGTTGAAAATCTGCTGAAAGGAACAGAGGGAACTAAAGTTTAACAAGTATATATGGAATTTGGATCCTATACAAAAGCACAGATGGTTTGAGCAGCACTCTTTGGAGATGTGGTGAGAGTTGCAAGCCATGGTTTGATTAATGAGGACTTAGGACAAACTTTTGATTTGTTTTATTTTCTCAGCTATTTCTTATCAAAAACATTAAACATTTCTTCTTAAAACACATTTTCCCCTGTCCCTTTCTGCTGTCTGCCAATAATAAGCAACTGCAGCACAGAGCAGACCTTTTGCCCCTGACTCATTTTTATTTTCTACCATTTCTACACGGAAGCTTATGATTTCTTTGTGCTTATGCCTGCTGAGAAAACTTGCGGTTTAGGAAGAACTAGTGATTTGTGAAGTTCAGATAAGTCTGAGGGACAGACATATTTGGATTAATGCGGCATCACTTACGCATGTATGAAGCCTAAAAAATACAGCGGCTTTGGTGGAAGGAACAGCCATGTTTGTGCTCTTAAATGACAGACAAATGCAGCGTCTGGATGTTGCTTTTTTACTAGTTTGGCCCAGGTTATGAGTGTGTTTCTAGGACATAAACAGATCGCATGAACACCCCTAGACTTTGTAAAACCTTCAGATTGTCATAGTTGCTCCATTATGCAAAAATACAAAGTGGATGAAAATATGCGGAATGTACTTTCATGGACTCAAGGATACTGTCTCACAGAGGTAGGTTTTCATTTATTTATGTACTGATTCTGAGATGTAACATCTTTTCTAGTGTGCTGCCCAGTGATTGACAATTTCTAGAAATTACATCAATAGTACAGCATATATGAGTGTGTAGAAATAGTATACAAGTGCATCTGTTTGTAATATATCCCTATGCAGCGGTGTCTGTTTCATTTTAACATTGGAGGAAGGACACATTACTTATGGCATGGAGATTAGAGGGTGACATTCTCTTTTCTCCATACACTTTAGGAAGATATGGCCCCCCCACCATCTATTCTATGTTTATGCCCTTTTGAGATATATGCACATCAGAAAACTTTTTATTTAGATAAAATGTGCACTAAAAATTACAGGGCTTTTTGAAAAACGGGATGGGACAATTAATATCAATCTAAATCCTTTCCACTTATCATTGGCTCTTTAATTTTCCTGTTTTCATTTGTGAGACTAACTATGCCTCAACCAAACTGATTAAGCAGGCATTGATGTACCTGACAGTAAAATAATTCTGACAGATACCCATACTGTGATTAGGGAACAGAGGACATGAGAACATACATGACAGCAAGGTCAGTGAGCAACTGGAGTAAACGCTTATTCTATTCAATTCTACTTTTTTTTCTCTTTTTAACGTGTGTAATGCCATTGCCTTTATTACAATGGGAAAAACTGTTTTTTTTAGTCAAAAAATAAAACTTTGTCACCAACAAGCTTCTGAGACACGCTTTTGTCACCTGGTCCACTAATTTACGGTTTCGGAAAACACTTCCTGTGAAAATAGCACCAATTAGCACTTCAACATAAAAACACACAGTCTAACTGCTGTGGGCAACACTTACACATGTTTTTAAATTCTCCACAGACTGTCATGTTTGGTTATGTTACTTCATGTCCAAAACATCAATGTTCAGGATGATTTACCACACATTATCCTATGTGGTTTCCCAATCGTGCTGATATCATCCCTCTACTTACCAGTTATGGGAAGCACGCTTTACATCCGTGTCTATGTATCTTTGTACGTAATCCAGCCTGGATTGTACACATTTAGAACAATATCCAAATCATTAGAAGTCTTTTTTTTCTTAAATGTGGAATTACTAAAAATAATAAATAAAATAAATTAATTAATTGATGTTCCATGCATACTTCACAGTTTTTTGGATTCTACTATGTGCTACATCTTATCCAACTATGGTTTACTCTACTTCAACATATTTCTCTTCTTTCTCCTTCTCTCTCTGTTTCTCTTCCTCTCTCTCTTTCTGTGTCTCCCCCTCTCTCTTTCTCTCACTTTCTGTCTGTCTGTCTCTGTCTCTCTCTTTCTGTCTGTCTGTCTCTCTCTGTGTAAATTTTGCTCTTGACTTCCTTTCCCTCACCAGACACCTATGGTGCAGCACACACATCTACAGAAGCAATATTCATAGCATTTACCTTGTCCTAAAAGTGTGTTCTTCACAACACTTTGTTCAGACCCTTGGTTTCTCATCTTATGTGTTGAAATGTTCTCATCCCTGACTTGTATGTCCTCTTTACTACATTTTTCATTCTATTTATGGGATGCAGAATGCTTATCCATTTGTATATGGTCTGACTGACCACACACACACTTAGTGCTTACAACATTTCTGTAGTTTGTAAAGTATTTCTTACTCTAATTGCTCTTACCATTTAATTTCTATGATCCATAAATCAGCTCTTTCACTAAAGAGAAACTGCTTTTCAAGTAATCAAATAAGGTTCTGCCTAACTTTACCATTGCAAAAATTATCATTTTTTAATTAATAGGGGATGAGCACAAATTGTTATTAATCTTCTTAATTATTGTAATTTTCCGTTATTTCTTAATTATAAAAGGAAAGTTGAAAATTATGATAAAATGTTACTGTATTCTGTGGTGATTACAAGGATTATCAGATATACTGTTTTTAAGTTTTATTGGTATTTTTTTTCTCTTTTAACCTTCTTTGCCTGCATTTAACCCTTTCATGCATAGTTGTCACTACAGTGGACAGGTTTTCAAAGAGATTTTTATGTATGAAACGCATGCAGTCCACCCAGATGGACGTGTGAAGAACTTCTTGAAAAATGCATGTGCAAAAAAGGTCTGTTTTTTTCTTTTTTTTTTCCCTTCCATACTGAAATAGTATTTAAAAAACTTAGGAAAACAATTCTAACTGTGGCTTTCATAATTCATACATGAAAGGGTTAAATGAATTAACAGCTAATAACATTGTTTGGAATACAATATTACAATACAATATTGTGAATACAATAACACAACAATATAAAAGTGCAGATAAACAATAATAAAATCCGCATGTGATTTATTGGAATGTGCCACCAAATTTTGACAGTAAAATAGTACAATTTACAGTTAATTATGCAGGAGTAGGCAGCATTCATAACGCAAGCTCCCAGAATTAAAAACACAGGTGTGCCGCAGCTGAAATTTTCATTGCCAAGTGTGCTGCAGTGTGAGAGAACTTACAGAAGTACAGTTTTGTCAACTTTTGTCATCAGACAAATCTGACCATATGCTTTTTCTGATCAGTCACTTTGTTCCAAAGTCACGCTGCGTTCGCCTGTTTTGGAGCTGCTGGGTTCGTTCCGCGTTTGTTTTTGCCACAGAATCATGTGCCATCAGGTCAGCACAGCAGGGTGGCCCTTGCAGGGGGTGGACACAAAAGATCAAAAGTTGTCAAGCAAACGAATAAGTCCACAAAAGCTGTCGTATGGCAGCCCAGTCCCTAAACTGCTTCAGTGATCCGTGGGAAGGAATGAATCTTCATGATGAACTCGTACAATTTCAGTTTCTCGGCGGACATTTGTGCACAAAACGTTTTCAACGTGTCAGTATGTGCAGTTCCATATAAAAATAAATAAATATATAAAGAGCGGTGCCCCTGGCCTTAGTTTTGGCCTCGAGCAGAATGTGTTGTTGGTTTAAAAATATTGACCTGGACAAGGCATTTTTGGGGAGAGAAAAACGAGTGAAATTCAATTGCAATTAAGTTGTCAGATAGGAACACCCACTAAATAAACAAACCAATCAGATTAGCATTTTCCAATAATTAAGTCCTTAGGATTTATTTAAAGCCTTAAGCTGTTGAATAGCTGAATTATTAAAAGATATGTTTATTTACTTTCTTCACATAATATTGTAAGAAAAAATGTTGCGATCGAGATGGGAAAAGGCTGAGTTTTTATCACTTTGCTGACAACTCGTCACTAGGGGCTCACAAAAGTTTTTTCTCATGAAAAGCAGGAAAATTCCATTTTTACGAAAACTGAATGTAAGACAAATGCCATGCAATGCAGGAAACATTGATGCACCCAGTGTACCTGGTGCAAGTCAACAGGTGTCCCTGGGAAGTCAGATTGGTTGGCTGCACATTAGTTTCAGGTTTGAGCAGATATGGAAAAAGAGTATTTCTGAATATTAAACAAATTTAAACGTATGGAAAAAAAACTCATAAAATGACACTGTACTCCAGACGTAATGCTGCAAAATACCTTAATATAACGTGGAATTTCTTATATTACAGTCAAAGGTTGGAGCCCTATTTCACCCTCTTCTCTTTTTTCATGGGCTTCAAATGTAATTTACTATTTAATTGACTGCATTCATCTGTTTGGCGAATGATAAAAGTTGATTTTTCACATACCTTGAGAGATTCATAAAATTTTTGCCATTAATAATATTTTTTTGTGCCACTTCAAGTGGAAACCCTTCAAATTATGTTACAGGTCTGTCTGCTACAACCCTTGTGTCATCAGCAGAGCTGCAATACAGTCGGGACACTGCCAGGCTGAGGCAGTGTTGAAGGAAGTAATGAGTTAACGTGTAGATAACAATCTCTAAACAATCAAACCAAGCCACACTCTAAAGCGAAAACCTCCTTGCTGTGGGAAATTGAGTTTATTGCTACAGAGTCCAGCCAGAATAAAGTAGGAATGCAAACTAAATACACACGAAAGTGCCAAGCCAGCTGTGTGTTGTCTAGGTAATTAGTCTCTTCAGAACAGAATTTTTCTGTAACCTTGAAACTGTTTAATTACAGTAGCTCAGTGCTGGTACAAAAAAAGAAAAAACAAAAGTTGAACGTTCACATATTCACATAACATTAGAATAACGTCTTACACGAACGCAACTCCTTCTTAAAGTCCTGGTAAAGGTTCACTCATTCACATTACAACAGCCATTATATCATACCAAGTCTACATCAACACTCACACAGGCTTGCTCACTACAGACAAAAACAAAATAAATTCATCACATGTTACTTCAGTTAACAGAAAAAAGGAGAAAGAAACACCTGACAAAAAGTAAATGACTGAACATAAGAAAGCAAAATTCATATGAATTAAACGTAGCAACACTCATGCTGGAGAAGGTGAACCTGCTGATCTTCAAAGTGGTTATTAATTAGTAAGCACATTACAGGGCCATTAGAAAATAACGTAGAAATATGTGCTGCCTTAAATTTAACACACTATCTTAACAACTTCTGAACTAGAGCAAACAAACCCATGGAGCAACATCTGGTTAATGGGATTATCTGCACAAAGATAATTTACATTTTTTTCTTACTTTACCTCATAGTTGGACAGTATAAGCTAGAATAAAAATATGCATTTAATAGAGTACTCAGTTTCAATTCAGTGATATTTTTTGATAGAGGGCAATAGCCTGTATTAATATATAATAATTCCTCCTCATGGACAGACAGTCCCGGTGTGCATTTAAATCTTTGGGGATTTGGCAGGAAACCCACATGGGCTGTCGCCACAGGGGCAATTCCATTAGGTGACAAAAAGTGTGTGTATAATTTGATTTGCTGTTTAGTTTAACGGTGCTGTTCAGGTCTCAGAGATAAATACCACTGTATGGTGACGGCTGACTGCAAATGAGGCAACTGACCTGTGGAGTAGCTTGTTCCGTTGCCAGCTATGGCGAGGTGTTGTTTGACGATTGCAGAAAATGCCCTTGTCACAAGGATGGCCTGAATTAAGGTGTTGTCAACCAAGTAATGTACTGGGAGCACGGCACAGCATTTATAAAACCTAAATTCTCGGGGGTAACATGAAGTCTGACTAAAGGCGGTAGAAATACAGAAGGGGTAAAGGCTATAACAAGTGTATACTAGCATGTCACACTAACAGGAAAAGAGGTTTGAAACTTTTGATTGTGCGCAGCGAAGCATATATGAGGGTGATTAAGGAAATGGACTAATGACAGAGATGTTGAAAGATACAGTCCCAGTGCAGAGTCTGTTTTTTGTTTTCCACTTAAGTGATTTCATTGTAGATGAACGATACAAGCTCGGCCAAGAAAAATGCCTTTTTAGCAGCACAGTGACAATGATAGTAAAAACAAAGAAAAAAACATTTTTAAAAACAGCATAACAGAGGAACGCCTGTTTAAAAAGGGAGGGCGATATTTCAGCCACTCAAAAAGTGTACATTTGCTGTCATATTGAAATATGATGGTTTTCATACATGCGTATATTGAAGATCGATAACCATGTAGACTATTTACTGTGAAATTCAGAGCTGATTGCTGCAACCGTATAAAAGAATCAGTTACGCCCTGGTCAGAATACTGATCTTACCATAGCACTACTGTTTATTCACACAGCCATCATACAGCTGTCTGCAAAATAATCTCCCAGTTTTCATTTACACCTTGGGGTGTAACTCAACAGGTAACAGTATACTTTGCACTTTGAACCTTGAAGGTTGCACCTTCAGCATTGTGCTGTGTGCATCTGTGCCATCCATATCAATTTCCAGTGTCTACCTACCTTTCATTCCAGGTGCTATAATTTATTCCCAGTGTGTGCACTGATGTGTGTGGTCTGTACGCTTCTTAAGTCCTGTCCAGGCCCTAGCTGGCCATATGCATTTCCCTGCATTTTTCCTGGGGTAAGCTCTGTGTTTCCGCCATCCAGAACTATTACAATGTCAGTGTCAAAGTCAATGAGAGTAAATTAATGTTCATATCTTAAAATGACCCATTCGCTATTATTCAGATGGGTTCTTTTTAACCAAACCCCAAGTATTATCACACAAAGATAAGTCAGCAGTTCACTTATATTTTGATACATTTTCAATTCTTTATCAGCACTGCTTTATAGGGCCAAAAATATCAGTGTATAAGTGTATGCTTATATGTGCAAGTCATTAGAAGTCATAACTTTTATGGATATTGCACGAGCAGGACAGTCATAATTTTACTTTCAGCTCATTGGTATAGATACTAAACTTATAATGAGTAACATAACAAAGCATTGTTTGTGTAGAACATCATTGTACTCCGTTGGATGCACACTGGAAGACAAGCGCAAGAACCTTTGTTTCCAAAGAAAAGGATATAATATCTGATAAGACCAAAGTACAATTCTAATATTTTAGCAGGATTAACACGACGAGGAGCACAGTCTAGGAGGAGGAGATAAGATCACTCATTTGAAAGACATGAGGAGACAAAGGCAGGGTGGCACAGCAGCGAAGACCGGCCTTTGTTTGGCAACATGATAAAGGGCAGATAATGCAAACTCCATCAAATTACTTTACAAAAGGCATGGTTCCACCAAGAATAATAAAACTGTTTTTTAATGACACCTCCTTACATTCTATTTGTGTCATAAGCACAGGGCCTCTGTTTTACGTGTGATGTCACAAAAAAGCACCTTTATTCATATAGTAAAGTGTACTATATATGGTCATATATGTATTAGGTGCAAACATCTGCCATAAAAAATATTTTATAGATATATAGTGTATGTTTGTGTATGTATGTATGTATGTATATATATATATACACACATACACTATACATTTATATATATTCTGAAAATGTGAAGAATCCACAAGCGCTGTATAGAGTGGCAGCATGACAATAATGCACATATTAATATATTGCATATGTATATGTTTTTTTTATCAAGGAACCAAATAGGGCCTTTCAGGCGTGTTAACAAATCTTGTCAACATAGTGTAATATTTTCCATAATGACAAACAAGTGGGTGAAGTTTGAAATTGCTAGATTTTGTTTTACAACACATAGATCTCTAGACAGAATTTCATAACAAAGCAAGAGCTTATCTTCTTTTTGTGTGTGTGTGTGTGTGTGTGTGTGTGTGTGCGTGCGTGTACGTGCGTGCGTGCGCGTGTGCATGTGTGTGTGTGACTGCAGTATTTATTGTGTGTATCTGCACAGAAAACATATTAAAAGTGCTGCACGTTAGCCTTCTGTCGCTTGTTTGAGTCCACGAGCACTGTGCAGTGTGCAATTTCACAGCTGATGTGTCCCAATTCTGTACTGCCAAACTGATAAAGCAGCGGTTTGTTCAGATAGTGTTCAGCAGGAACAATGGCTTAATCTCACTCTATGGGAATAGAGTATAACTTGCCCCACAGTGCTTTCTGGATTTATCAGAAAGAAAGTGAAAGACAAACAAGGGGAAAACACACCACACTGAGATATATGCTTTTTCTGTGTTGAAAGCTTAAATCCTACAATCAACAATAGACTGATCATCAACATAGGTCTTGTGTTGCATTATTATTTTTTGAGTCATTTAAGACTTGAAAGGGAATTAAATTTGTTTTTTGTGTTTGACTCCTATAGGTCTTAGAGGTAGTTTTACCATATTAAGCCTTTTGTGAGTTTGCTTCCTATCTGATATATCAAACAGGGCAGGAGGGGGTGGGAGGATGACAAAAATGCACGTCTCCTCATTACCCTGTGTGTACAGTAGCCAAACTCAGTTTCTGACCTGTGTTAATAGTTTTATCAAATTATATGGTTGTAGGTTCATGTACCTGTTTGAGCTTATATACAGTATAAAAATGTACATGCTTTGTAGAATATTCATTCAGCAGACAATTTTATCCAAAGCAACTTACAAAATTTCAGATACATGTTACAAGGAGCTAGCACTGGGTGTCTTTCTCAGGGACACACCTGGTGGCTGAACTGGGATTTGAACCAGAAAACTTGTACATCCCCCCCGATGTCCTACGCATTTAGCCACCAGGTTACGGAACATATGAATGTGAACATTAAACTTGATATATATTGGAGCATAATCATCCATTATCATATTTCTGCTAATAAAAATAGTATAAAAACACAAGTTCATTAATGTATGTATTGTAGTCCATTAAAAAATTGTGTAAGGTCATGATTACATGGATCCTATCCTGTGAAGTACAGAGCACTCAGACAGACACAAATTCCCATATTTATGGCAATGATGAATAATCAGATTACTTAAACTTTGTGTTTTTGGGGCTGTAGGACCTAAAAAGCTTAGCACTCACAAAAACAGTAAGAGGGCTTTGGAGGTGCAGAGGAGCACTGCCTGTAAAGCCTTGTACATACAAATATGCATGTAGCAATCTTAACAGCCCTACTACCGACAAAAAACGTAGCTACTAAACACACCCACGATGCTCCAAGACAAATTATCCTAATTTTACCACAGCCACAAAGTTATTAAAAAGACCATAGCCGCAATATTTATAAAAATATATTTCACAAAGTAGGAAACAATACAGGGGTATCTTTGATTACAATACATAGAGTAAATAATTAAACATACAAGTTTATAAGCATTAAAGCACAGTAGAAAATATGTTTAGCCTGTAAGACTATCTTGTGTATGCTGCTGAGTCTACCGACAACTGCAATATATGGTATTGATACAAACTGAGATTGCACGCTGCTTAAGTGCTGTTCCAAGATCTCGTGTGCAAGCGCTAACGTGCATAGACAAACCCTATTGTCTCAAAGAAAAACTAACAAAGTTAGTTAGAATTCTATGTACATGTATACCGTCTAATATCATACAATGTAGCACAATAAGCAAAAAGTTTTAATTTAGTATGTTTTTTTTATAATTTTTTTTCTTTTTTATGGACTAAATTAATCTGCTAGTTTTATAAATGTAATCACTTCAATCTCCAGGGGTCAAAATTCACATGAACTAGATTCTTGAAGCTATTGTGCTTAAACTATTATTGGTAACAGTGTATATATACAAAGTTATGCGCTCAAATATCTTTCACCTTACCTGTATGTCTAAAGTATACGACCGGTGTTTTGACACGTTAACATCTGTCTAAAATTGCTTAATCTGTATTTTCTGAACATTTGACGTAGCATCGGTTAAACAGCTAGGTTGGTAAGGAAAGTTGGGAAAAAGGAAACAAGAAAATTAAATAACATCCATTTAATATCAGTAGCACAAAACAGCCAGTGATGATATAAAAAGTGTACTAGCTTATAATGACGAAACAACATGACTTTTTTTTGAAAAATTGTCTGAGTACAATTGAGTATGAAGCTTGCTTTTATAAAAAAGGCCTCAGTATATCTTAGAAGTGTCTTTTGTCTCTTGTTTGTTGTAGGCTAACTATTTTTGAATGTGTAGCCAACTTCAAACACATGAATATAAAGAAGTGTAAAGAAAATGCCAACAGGCTCATTAAGTTTATATTATTGTCTTTGCCATTTGCTACCAAGACCATTGAACCTCAATCCCAAATTTGATGGGTATGCATTTTTTTTTTAAATCATACTTACATTCAACATTACAATAAAAACCATATATTGCTTTATTGTTCATTTAGTCTACTGCTCTATTTTTCTTCTCACTGGTTGGATGATCAGCATTGAGATCTTGACCAAAAGTGTGCCTCTTTCATCTCATCAAACCAACCAGTCCAACATAAGAACACTGGGCCCCAGTCTTCATCCATCTTTGTTCTTCCAGCACCTCTCAAGAACTGAGATCTTGATGTTTTTGGTGGTCACAGTGAATGACAAATACCCAAAATACTGCTAGACACTTGACAGAATCTAATTCACACTCCACAAGAATCATAGACCTCCTAATATAGACACTGTTTAGCTTGCTCAACATTACAACGCATTTGATGTGGAAATCTTGATGATGAACGCTAAGCTTTCATCTAAATACTGGAAAAATGTGTCCTTCACCCCCTCCCCCTCCCCATTTTTTAACAGGGGTTTCTTTTGTCTGGCAATCCTGGCATGACACACAAGTGTGTAGACAAAACCAAATGTTCTTAATATGTCCTTAGTCAAGGCTCCCTGTCACTCTCGCCCACTGAATAAAGTTCCCCAAGTCTTCTGAAACGTGGCCCCCATTCTCTGAGGTAGTCATAGTTCTGGTCTGAGTCTGAAGATGCTGTTTCCAGGGAGCTGAGGGACCCCGCCACAGAGCCCCGCCCCTCATAACCATAGATCTGGATGGAGTCATAGGGGGGTGCTGTGGGATCGTTGTCAGCCTCATGGAGTCGCACGTTAATGAATTCGTCCACATCTACGCCATTGGGTCCGGAGTGCTGGCCCTGTCTGGGCATGAACTGCAGGTCAGGCTTGATGTCCTTCCGTGGCAGGTAGCCGTTGATGCCATCAGGGTTCTGCAGAGTAGCAATGTCGAAGGCCTCGGTGTCCTCCTCCCCTCCACCCTCATCGTCATACCGGATGATGTTCTCCCTCACGTCCTCATCGTCTTTGATGATCAGCGGTTCGTTTTTGTGTCTCCGCAGTGTGACAAAAAGCACTACAATTACTGGCCGGCAGAAGCACAGAAGAAAACCACAGCATTAATCACCGTGAAAGCAAACATCCGTGTTTGTGCGCACGCATGTCTTTCAGTGTCATTATCATGATATCTTACCAAGGAGTAAGATTATGCAAGCTAGTATAGCTATGAGGGCCCCCATGCTGAGTCCAATTGGCAGGACGTAGGCCTCCACGTTGCAGGACTGGACAATGCCCTCCTTACTGCAGCCACACACGCGGATGGTGAGGGTGTTGGTACTGCTCATGGGAGGATTTCCACTGTCGCTGACTACAATGGGCAGGAAGTACATCTCCTGCTTCTGACGTCGGAAGGTGTCATGCTTGGCCAGGACATTGATGGAGTTGTCTGCAAAACAGGAGTGAGAAGATGGAAAATGGACAACATATCCTATGTGACGTTGGAGAATACTTGGAGAATCATATTCCACCGCAAACCACATAATTGCGCATGTTGGCCGAGCAGTGCTGTCCTCACAGATTGTGTTATTGCTTTCTGTGGGAATGTTTGAGCTGAACTACATCATGTCTGGCCCCAGTTTATACAGAGAAAGGGGGGACTGGGCTGTTTGTGTGCTCATGGTGGAAGAAATGCAAAGTCACCCAAACTGCCCTGTTGCCATCTATGTATATAGACTGATACCTGTGAAGGCCTGGGTTCAATATTCATTATAACTTTATCTATAATTTTCAATATTGAAGCTGAAATGGTATAAATGTGTTTTGGAATTAGTTTGAGACACATCTGAAGGTCACATGCAAGTTTAGCTGCTCTCTTTTTGCAAGATGTGAGTTTAGGACTAGAAAAAGAAGAGAAGCTACCCACTGAAGAAAGACAAAATCATATTCAGATGAGGTGGACATTTTAAAACATGTAACCTCTAAATGGTAATGAAATCAGACCTTTTTCCCCCTCTACAGCTCATAATTAATGACTGGAATCAGTTCATTGTAATATCTGCAAAATGTATCTGGCTACAGAATAATAACAATACTAATACTGATTAAGTTTTTAAGCAGGGTAAGTATGTTTATCAGCACTGTAATTAAAAATGCAAATACCTTTTTATATATTTCTTTACCGGCCAAAAAAGCAGTTATTTGCAGATGCTCCAAGATGATTTATTGTAATAATTAAAATATCATTTTGATTATAGCGTGTTGTTAAAACTTGCCAAAAAAAAAAAAAAAGAGTTTGTCACAGTGAAATTTTAAAGTAATGTTTATAATAAACAAATGAAATGTTTTATTTTAGGGCATTTTTCATAATAATAAAAAAAAAATACTATACAAGGTTCTTGCCAAATATTTAGAAATTTAATTGCGTTTACTTTAAAAACAGTGCTGAGTAAACAATGAAAACGCATAAATTACAGATTTTACTGTAAAGTTTAATTTTATTGTATTTTTTCACTCTGATGTACAAGCTGCTGTAGTTTAAGATTATGTGGTCACCAATTTGATGTCCAAAAGGAGGGGTATTGTAATATAAGATTGTACTCATATTATTATATTATTATTATTATTATTATTATTATTATAGAATTATATTGTAATAAATTCACCTAAACTGCCACAGGTAACGTCCAACTGCATAAATGTTGTGTCCTATTAAAATCAGTTAAAGAAGCATGCATGCGCTGTTAATTGCAACTGGTGCATATAGATATTCTCAAACTAAAACAAACATGTTTCTTTAATAACTATGACAACACATTAAAATAAAATATATAACAAAGTTTGCCATGTTAAAACAAAATGTGTAGCTCACTTCATAGTTACAGAGAAAGATTAAAAAAAATTCGAAAAGGCAAAAACTGCAGTGAATTTCAATCGTTATATGGACACATTCTAAGGCTCTCTTTCTTTCTGTTGCAGTGAAATAAATGCATTTTTGGTCGCTGTGAATTCTGTGAGTTGATATATTACTGGCTTCTTCATGATATTTGGTGTTGTATTTGGGAACACCTGGAGGTGCGGTCTTAGTAAAGTGCACCTTTCTTGCCCTTTTGAAAATGACACCGATCCACTATATTGCGGTTGTCATTCAGAGCTCTGATGCTTCCCTCCAGACCTGCCGTACTTCTCGTCAGAATCCATCACAATTCCCAGTGGGTCCACAGTCGATCTAAAGGCAGCTGCATTATTGAAGAACTTTGTTGAAACTGGGGGTGGCATCTTACTGGCCATAAAAAAACAAGAAGATAAATAAGACATGCCAACTCTGAGGGTAACCATTTCTATCTAAATATCTAAGTAATTAATGTTTAAACAATAAGTATTTCATGAAAAAATAGTTTTAATGTCTTTTCATACTTTTACAGAATTTATTTTTCCTAATACACCTGTACACAGACAAAAGCTTGTTTGTATAATAAGATTTTACCTACTCAGTCTGTGATGCAGCTTTTTGAAATAACAGTTAATGTACTTTTTTATCTACTTTCTGTATAGCCAGACAATCTGATTAAGGACCATTTAATTGTACAGATTTCTTCCTTTGTGTACGGTTTCTTTTGAACAGGATGTAGTAGATAAATCATATCAGTTGGAATGGATGCTAACAAAGACATGGTCCTCTCATAGAAACAATGAATGGGCTGCTTGTTTTTTGTTTTCTACTGATGATGATGGAATTAGAATACCTCCTTAGAGCCGACTTTTATAATCTGCTTCTTCACTTGCTTGGCTGCTTTTAGTAAATATATATTTTTTTATTCAGTTTCCTTGTCTAAAATACCACCTTAGCAACCTGTATTAGAAGGACTGCTTGGCATGATGTTGTCATCTATTATCTTTGCCGTGAATTTGATTATTAAATTGTTTCCACTATTTATATATAATGAAGGATAACAAAACAGTCTAATGCAAGAACAGAAGGTACGGTGTTAAACTGAATAAATAAAATTGAAATAAAGAATGAAGACATTTGGCATTGCAAAGTTTAAAGCAGCTATTTTGCTGTTTTGTGACCTTAAGCTGCATTTTATATACACATCATGTATGCATACATCCTGAGGCAGTTTAGCAAAAATATGAAAGTGTAAAAATATAGGATAAATACCTGATTTACTGCTTGCTGCATCAGTGTTAGTCTTGTAGAAAAACGTACATATAATTTTTTCCTCTTATTTTTTAGTTTTTCCTTTAACCGCACAATGACATTGAAATACCTTAGTTATTATTGTGTGTTTCTATACACATATGTTTTTTAATGAAATGGTGAACATATGTAACGCTTCCTTTGTGTTTCCCTTAAGATTTTGGAGAGAGACGTTTCATTATATTACTCCAGAAAAAAAAGAGAAAAAGAAAAAAAAAAGCAGTCGTGATTTAGCACCAAAGCAGGCACAGCAGTTTTTCTCGCCCGCAGCTCTTGCACCCAAGCAGACGGGAGGAACCAGATGAAGACGCCTCGCTCCAATCTCTCTGACAATATTATGTAACATCAGGCTGAGCACTGGCTTCTCAGCGAGTGTGATGAGGGTGGGGGGGTGGGGGGAATGTAGATAGCTAGCTAAACCAATCACTGTATTTAGCAAACAAATTTAGTGCCATCTGTTACACTCCAATGACTCGGAGTCACCCCGCATCGAGTCGCAAGACGATTTCCAAGAAACGATGTGGGCGCCGTTCATTTTCCTTCTATCAAATCACACCATGCGATAAAGGGGAGCTGACGTCACGTTGACACTGATACGCCAATTCCACAGTCATTTCTTAGCTTTTTTAAAATTTATGTGTTTCTACTTAAACATTGTTCGTGACTCACGACTTTACGTTGGCCGGCCTCTTCACCTGCGTCTTGCTGAAGTTGAATCTGTCTTACCTTTGTTGTCCTTTATCGTGAAGTTTGGGTTGTTCAACATCTCTGGCACCAAGCTATAGATAAAAAAGTGTCCGTTCTTTGGATCATCCTTGTCTACAGCGCTGACTGTCTGTATAACCTTAAAAAAAAAAAAAAAAACATTGACCTGTGATGGTTTGTGAAAAGCACATTCATTCTTGTCCTTTAGAATTCAGTTTTTGACAATGTAATTAGCTCATACATTATCAAATAAAGAATATCTACTGAAAACTTCTATGTGATAAAATTTTTGTCAACTTTTCCACTGACAAGATTTTATTCTGTAATTTTAAAAGCACATATTAAAGAGCTTTACTTCAATTTGTGACTGACAGGTAACTTCAAGCTCTGATTTGACAATGGTTAATTACAGTAAAAACTGCCTTGACAATGTATTTGAATAACACGGTTCTTTTTAAACACTGCCTAACAAAGAGACTGAATTGATTAATGATTGGCAGGTAGCGCTGAGAAGGGCTACAATTAATGTTGCCTTTTTGACACAAAGAGGTGGTCCTTTGAATTAGATGACTAGGCCTGAGAAGACTCAAAGCACGTACTGCCTCATGATGTCTTAGAATCATGAATTACTCTCATCAGTTCTGGTGGATTTGATTTCCTTTGTTCATTTCCACTCCATGTTAGAGAGCAGTGTATCAGTTTTGGCCCCAGTCCTTTCTCCGTGAGGTAAATAGGCTATAATTCATGATGACTTATCATTACTGAGGAGATGCAGCACAGAAGCTGGCAGCTCTGATTGATACCCCTACCTGGCCAGGTTTTCCGTTTTCACAGAGGAAGGCTTCATATTCCGTAGCAAACTCCGGGGCATTGTCATTTATGTCCAGCACTTTAATGGCAACAATGGCTCGGGAGATCTGACTGTGATTTCCTGGTGAAGAAAGAAAATGAATTGAAAGGGGGTGTGGGGTGGGGAAGAGAAAACTTACATAAGCAATGAAAAATCAGTGCAATTCCTTGAGGTAAACTCCATGAGCCGGAGATATATGTGTGTGTGTGTATATATATATATATATATATATATGTGTG
>JABJVR010000007.1:8500493-8532776 GCA_025773905.1 Chitala chitala | reverse complement strand
CACACATATATTCTGTCTGTTGCAGGTTATTTCTTTAAAATGGAGTTGATATAAAACGGATCAGAAGCTACATCAACCAGGCTTTTTGTCCCCATTTAATGAGAAAAACAAGATGACAAATATACTAAACATCTATCACATGGAAAGTGCTTTTGAGATTCCCTGCACAACATTCATGTTTTATACATGAACCATCTTCAGTTTTATTATTTAATTTTTTGTTAAATGTATATTAATGAACTGATGCCAATTGAAGTCTAAATACAATAAAAGGCAATTTAATTAGATTAAATTACAGTTTATTGGAATTATTCATTGCTTATAATTTGTGATCCCATTTGAGTCACTTGTAAATTACTGTCTTTAATCAAAACCACTACCACTGACAAAGTTGAGTGACCAAATAAGGTATACCATCAATCCATTTGGACAAGGACATTATACTAGCATTCAGTAGTGTTGACATCAGAGGTTTCTCTCTTTTCTCAGAGTGTCTCACACTAGTGAAGTCTGCCTTTTAATGGTAGTTTCTTGTGATTATGAAAAGCATCTATATTATGCAGCATTTTTCAAAATATTATAATGCTTAGAGAGCTTCTTTCTTGGAAGCACCATGCAAACAGTTACTCGAAGTTAGTTTTTTTTTTTTCGAATTAGTATGTGAAATGGCAGATAAAACTTGGTATCCATAAGGTCAAAGATTCAGTTAGTCAAACATTTATAATGCAGACGAAGGAAAATTGGTTGGATGGTTTCCAAGATGGTGCCAGTGTATGTGGTTTGCCGTTTTCATCTGTGCTTGTTTTTGTTTTATGCGTTAGTTTTGTTTGTTTTGTCAGTGGTATGTTCTACATGCTTTATGGGATCAACCCAAATGTTGCACTATGATTGTTGTCCCGTCCTACTTTTGGTGCCAGTTGTTGAAGTGAGGGGAAAAAAAACAATATACTGAACTTTTTTTTAGGGATGTGGATAACCTAAGAAACAGAATTGTTTGCAAATGCGTTTTTATAATGATGAATTCCATGTCCCCCAACTGTTAATGCTCTTCTAAATGTACTAAAACGAAAATGTAACTGAAATCCAACATGCTAAACTAAATAAAAATATAAACTAATGAAAATTTCAAAACCACACAAAGAAATCGCACACAGAAATCGAGGAGAAAAAAAAGTTGAGAGATAAGTTAAGAATATCCAAATGAAAGTCTAAAGACAGTGCAGTACTGGGCTCCAAACGTACAAAAATGTGACTATTGCTAAAGTGGAGGTACTGCTGCAAGAAGTGAACAGCAAACAAACGAAAAAATGAAAACACACAATAATGTTGATAATAAAAATAATTATTTTAAAATTATAAATTATAATATTATTGCAGTAAAAATTCTACAATAATATAAATAATAAAAGTGAAGAACTACAGAAAATCGAAATGTATATTTGTCTGCTCTTAGTCGTTTGTAGATTCAGTTTCTCCTTATGAAAAAATCCCAGATTTGACAACACTGGTGAACATCAGAATCTCTGTGAAAACCACTTTAGTGGGTTTTGACAAGAAATTTCTTCTTAAGAATGGTTGGTGAATGAGGTCCGATGCAGCCAACAGTATGGGTTCAAGAACTGCAATACAGAGAATCCCAAACTTTGTATGCTAAAGTTTCACATGAGAAAGTTTGAATATTCTAATGGTTGCATGGTAATAGAATGAAACAGATTGGCTTGGGTGTCAAATTTTGCAGTAAGAGAAGCATTAATATCCTTACCCCAGGTACCAGCACATATTAAGAGTAGAAGTGCCCTTAGGTATCGGAGCAGGTTAGAAGTGCTTGCGCTAAGAGAATCGTGTATAGAGTGGCGGTGGGAATGAGGAATGACAGGAACATGTGGGTGCAGGCTCAGATGGCAACGTAAGTGGAAGAAGAGTAAGAGGGCCCCCTGGTAACAGCATCGTGCTCCCTGCCCCAGTGCAGACTGCTGAAAATGCCGTTTCCTCCCCAGCAGCTGGGGATTCGATCTGATTAGCCAGATGTCCTTGTGTGCAAACAGTGGAACGCAGCTCCACTCGAGTGGCAAATCGTGACAGAAGAAGAGTAGAACTGCAATTCTTCCTGTTTTTAATATATATATATATATATATTTTTTTTTTTTTTCTTTTCAAGAGCTCATTTCCAGTTTAATATTGAATCTCAAAAATGCCAAACATCACCTTGTTTACCTTGGCAAATTTCTTTTAGACAACCTCAGCCATGCCTTTGCCATGGCTCTAAGCCACTTCACCCCAGGGTATAAACACAGAGGAAACTGTGTACATGAGGACATTACAAGCATCATGTGAAATAGATGACTTCTCTTCCTTTGAGCTGTGAGTGTCTGTGTTTCACTGACCGCCACCTTTTCTCGTGAAAATACGATTGAAACATCCACACAATTCAGCTTATATTGTGCAGGCGAACACCAATGTTTATTTTACAAGTGTCTAGCTTATCACGTATGTATTTACTCATTTCTAAAAGTGAGTTCATTAAAGGAATGTAATTACACTTCTGTCTTCTACCCTAAATATTGAACTGTTTCACTTAAATCCGTCACTCAGAATGCGAAAAAAAAAAAACATTTTCTTAATTCTGTCACCAACAATATGAACTATATGAACCTGTAAAGCTATCAACATAGTAAACAGCTTTCCACAACAAATGCACAAGTTTTCTTCGGGATTTATCCGCAGAATGTAACTACATACACATTCACCTAACTCTCATATATAATACACATGCAAATGTAGTTTAAGAAAGAAAAGCAAAACGATCTTCATGTGAATTTAAATGTTGTAACACGTGAGCCATACTTACTGACTTCTGTAGCTGTCACTGTAATGTTGTGCCACATATCGGTCTCCCTATCGAGAGGCTTGGCCAGCGTTATCTTTCCGTCGTCAGCGTTAATGTTGAACTGCCTCTCCAGATCGGTGTGACGATCAATAAAGTACCTGAATGAAAACAAAACGTTTCATATATTAATTAATTTGTTTTCCAACTGCTTACCCTGAGCAGGGTTTATGGTGGCTTGAAGCCTTTTCCAGACAGCGTAAGATGCAAAGCGAGGTGCTCTGTGGGCAACGTGCCTGTCTATTGCAAAAAATGTAATAAAAATGCATAAATAAATAAATAAAACCAAATAGGAGATGGCTATCAGCAAAGTAAGCTCGGCATGCCTTCAGTAAACAGGCACTTTAAACAGAGCCCTAAGTGCACGCCTAATAGTTCCTTATTCATCAAGAACTTCCTGCAAATTAATATACGTTAAAAGCAGTGTGAACTCAATAATTATCACCTAAGGACTAATTGCCAGCTCCTGACTTACAAGGGAAGACATTAAAGCGCCATAAGATTTGAGAGGTCCTATTTACAATAAGGGGGGAAAAAAGGAAAGACTGACATCAAGAGACTAGAGCCGTCCCTAAACGATGTCTTGCTAATGTCCCAGTCTCAGATGCAGGCCACTAACGAATGCATTTGCTTTGCAAAGCAATGTTTTCCAGCATCCTCCCCCTCTTTACAGCTTGTCCTTGGACCCAAAAACATGAATCACTGAAGTCTTGAGCCACCTACCTGTCCATCTGCTCATGACCAGCAGCTTTGCTGCTCAATGTGACAAGCTGAGAAAAGATCTACACAATGCTATGTAATTAATTACTCATTTTCCAGATATACATAATAAGATCTTTTGTTTGCAGGAGAAAAACAGTAGATGCTAAAGTTGACTGTTTCGGGTGAGTATGCATGCAGAAAACCATTTCGAGACAGCTTTAGCCACCTGGGAATGTTTTCGACCCTGACAGCCTTGTGTTGTGGAAAGAGACAAAGCAGAAAACTTCTAGGCAACCATCAATCACAACAGATATACTTTAACAGCGGCTTTGAACCCAAGGCCCACCGTGGCCCGCCACATGTGAAAGTGCGTCTGTCAACGCCTGACCCCTTTTAAAGAAATTATTTGTTGGCAGGCGATTGCTTCGATTTAAAATAGCAAAAGGTAGAAATCACAGACTCCCTGAGAGCACATTCTACTCATGTGTCTTGAATTCGCTTGTGTCTTTAATTTCTATTGAAGATTTAAAGTGTATCAGTAGAACACATTTTCAGTATTTTGCTCATCAAATGCACCAAAGTATGCATTTTATCTGCTTTGCTTCAAAATGGTGAGCTTCTGTTCTAAGAGTTCTTACAATATTCTTGGATAACTAAATCTGCACGCTGAGGTTTCAAGGTACAGCCGTCTACAAATTCCTCTCAGAAATGAAAAGAAATAAATAGTTCCTTTGCTAAATTTGGATACACCCCTAAAAGTCAATTGCAATGTTTCAGCTGAAGAAATTTCCAATGGCAGGTTTGCTGTTGTTAAGCCTTAAACACTACTATGAGTTGGGAAGTTGATGCTACGTGATAGCAATCTAAAGAACTAGCTTATTGTTCTGGCATTCTATGTTGTATGCTTGTTTAAGCCGTGACCTGGGTTGGGGTAGAGAAAGAGGTCAGAGTGTTCAAAATTTTTAATATTGAAGTTTGTCTTCCCTGTCAGTTTCTTAGCTTTTGCTTGTTACAAAAAAAAGATACAATTTGGGAAAAACAAAAACATACTTTGTATTTAATTTTTTTTTTCCCATCTTTTTTCTTGTACTGTTCACTATCTGTCTAAACACATAAAGGGATGTACACTGAAGACAGAATATTTATTGTATGTATAACATTACAACAGTACACATATCCCAAATCAATTTAAACGTCTGTCTCCACCCTGTCACTAAAAAACTGAATTGTTTTAAAGATTTGTTTTGTTGTGCAAGACACAAAGACTTCACTATAATAATGTGCATTTTTGGATAAGCATTAAACCAAACCCTCAACAGGCTTAAATGAGGAGTTATCTGTGTATTCTTTCTCACAGCATCTTCAACATCTAGGGGGTGCATGCATGCATTTATGCACGCACACACACACACACACACACACACACACACACACACACACACACACACAGATTGAACTCATCTGCTCACAATCCACTGATGCTGTCTGTTCGACTTTGCATCCATATGGATATCTCAACATACTTTTTTGGTTAAACCCTATGAACTGAACCTAACCCTAGCCTGTTCTTTCAACACCAGCATTTGGGTATGCATGACCTTTTGTACTTCCGTCCAACACTTCGAGAGACAAAATGTTCAGCATATACTAAAATCGCTGAAATATATGAAAAAGTAACAATAACAACAACTCTAATGTGTCCATTTCTTCTGGTGTCCGTTATTCTGAGCATAACTGTATAATTCTAACCACACACAGTATGCTTTTGTTCACGAAGCATAGTATCTATGATACTCATATAATGAAACCATATAATTTTAAACCAACCTAATGTCTTCATGTCTATGTTAATAACCAATTAATGTGTTACAATTGAAATTGTGTTGTAGAATGTCGTAGAAACCATGTTCAGCCAAAGTTAACATTGATTCTTATAATAATACTCAATGTGTTGCTGGTACTAAAGAAGTTGCCAAACAAAATTATTTTAATCCCTTTGCCATTAACAATTTATTTCCTCTCATTCCTTGTATTGTTCCAACTTTTAACTAAATCTGACTCCTGTTGAATATATTGAATATACCGTTATGCACGCAGATATCGTAATGATGATTTGATATCCTCAACTTGTACTCGAGTCCTATTTGTTATAACACTGATGTGAAACACTAAGAGGATGTGTTAATTGTTTTCTAAAACTATGCATAAGGAGGTCAGAAAGTTATTTACAAATTGAAATAAATGAATAAACAAAGAAAACTGTGGCCAAACAGAGAACACATTGAGTGAGGTTGTAATTTCCCTGGAGACTTCTACAGAATGTGACCTTAGAGGACATGCATTCTTATACAGTCACCTTTCTTTGAAACAGACACAATGAAAGGGAAAGGGTACGATTTCATGGATCAAAGACAATTTTTAAAAGCATGTGACTTATACACACAGGCAATAACACCAGCTATTTAGCTAATTGTAAAATACGGCAGTATGAAGACAGACCTTCACTTGTCTGATGAGTGCATGTTCATGCTGTGTATACTGTCTGATCATACTTTAAGTTTGAAGGCAATATTTGTAAATAAACATAAATACATGCAATTTAATTATTCCACCCTTGCTCTGCTACAGTGACTGATACATAATGATCAATATTAATGATTGGTTAGATACAGGTGCATGCTCTTTCTTCATATACATCTAGCAATTACTGTACATAAATAATACAATAATATTACTGTTAGGATCTAGAAAGGTATCATTGCTTGTTTGTTTACACACACATTAACATCTCATAAAAACTGACTTGAGTAAAAATAACATCCATGTCTAAATTAAGTCACCCTTAAAAATAAAACAAAAAAAAAAGTTGTTAAAGAATACCAAATTTTTGTTATACTTCTCACCCCCACCTCATGCTGTGATCAGTCATTAGAACATTTGGGGAAAAAAATGTTGATTACTAACAGCTAATGCATTTAAATACAAACATAGATATTGTTATGCTCAGGAGGCAAAATAAAACATAGGTCACACAGACATCACCTCTACCAAAAGTCTGTATTGCACAGAAAAACAGAGCACATAGAAAGCTGATTCTACAAACAAGAAAAATCTCAGAATATTTAAGGAGTAATAAGAGACAAATACATCCTGATGTTTTTTCATGTTGCACAGCGGCTGATGCAGACAAAGACCTCACTTTGATGTACATCACTGGAGCCTGCAGGAAGTCATGACCACCCGGCTCTGGTGAGAGCACACAGAGAAGGTCCTGTGTTCTCAAAAAAGGCACTAAAATTCCAATTCTCTGTATTCAGGTCCCCTCTGTTCTATATTCCACTGTTTTTGCTATTTTTTTAACTACACATATTCCACAGAGGAGAGCAAAAAAGCAAAAAAGTAGGTTTTTGTCTTACTAAGACAGGTCTGGCAAAAAGAAAAAAAAAACTTTTATTCCATCCTCCTACTATGGTAAATCCCCACTCGCCCAACCCATAAAGAAATGATGACATGATCTCAAAGACTTATAAAAAAAAAAAAAAAAAAAAAAATGTGGAATAACTTACAAAAATCTGCTAACATGACATTCACATTACGTATCCATCTCAGAAAATCTCATTTACAAGACAGGGCCCCTTGTTACAGAGCACACAACATGTCAGGTGTAAATGATAAATGCATATACTCTGCGGGTTTCTTACACAGGGACCACTGACTCTTTCACCCAGCATCTCAAACAAAAAAAGAAAAATAAAGATCTTAGACCCTGCTTACTTACTGTCACTATGTAATAAATCTAGTAAAATATATGTAATGTCAATAGTCATGCATAACAGAAATTCCAGAAGCAGATACACAGAATACACAAGTACCATACACAAACATGCAGACATGCGCACACGTGCACGCACACACACACGCGCATGCACAAACACACACACACACACACACACACACACACGCACGCGCATGCACGTGGACATGGAGACACCAAGGTTGCTGCAGGATTGAACTGCAGCATTTTAGGGAGAATTCCCGAAATCACATTTGACTCAGTACATTAAGCACAGCTTGACGAGCAGGAAGGAAGGAGGGAGCGCGGAAAGGAGAACAGGAAAGGCAGAGTGAGAAAGGAGCAGCAGCAGCAGCAACGGACGGCCAAGGGAACAGAGACAGTGTGGTCTCTTCCCTTCCCTTGCCCTGTGTGGATCCTGGGAAGGTTCCTCAAACCCAGCAGCACACGCAACCTCACTTTAACTGTGTCCTTTCATTTTTTTGAAATCTGCCTGACTACAGTGATAGTCTAAGGCTTTTGCTAAACTTAATTTCATAGTTTATTCAGGATGTACAGAAATATTGTTGAACATGTATTATGACCCAACATAAGCAGGGAATTTTGTTATTTTAGAATCACCACTGTTGAAAACCAAATGATTATTTCAAATTGCTAGAAATTATACATGTTCATCGCACTAACTTGAAAATAAACTAAAAATGTAGTTATGGCTATTTGTTAACTGTCTTGTTTGAAGTGGATCTGAGCATAAAATACAAACATGTATATACTATGTGTCTCTTAATGTGGTGTACTGAGTGGGAATTTTGTTCAAGGATTGATGGTATATTTCTCTAAACTCAAAGGAACACCACGTTCTACATTGGTACAATTTATCTCTGCTGGAAGACCACATGAGATGGCAAGGAAATGTCAGGTTGAGGCAAGGCCATTAGCTTCAAAGTCGTGGTGTCCCGTAAGTCACGGAGCTCTTCCTGTCGGACACCCTCATTTTGTTTGGCAGATAGGGGAAGTAATGTGACATAAACCACTTTGGTGTAGAAAATCTTTGGACTCCTGAAGCTTCCTTTTACCTAAAATGTCAAAGTGGGGAAAAAAAAGCCTGATACTCTAAGAAGAACCTCTGTAGAGCTTCCTAATGTGGTTTCCTCAAAAGCTAGTGTCCAAATGACTTTTGCTAAAAGCCTTGGAACTCCATCCTATTACAGAAAACAAAATATATTCAAGCTTGCTTTATGAGTACAAAACAGTAAACAAAGAGCTTATTATTAACAATCATGAATTTGCTTAGCAAACAAACTTAAGGTCTCGGTGGTAACAATTATACTAATGGGATTGTACTGAAAAATGTAGGACTGCTTTCAGTGTTCTTAAATATGTAATGAAGTTTAGCACTGAATGTATGTTACACCAGCATAAAAAACCATTCTGATCCTATGCATTAATACGTTAACAGACACTTAAGGAGAAGAACATAATTGGGGAGGTCAGAATAGGTTTCAGATAGAGTAATTACTACAATAATAGTATTTAGAAAGCATGACAAATTACCATAGTGAATACACTTGGATCTGAAAGGATGTTCTATAATGTACCATCATGTGTCATTTATGTTGGAATAAAGACAAAGCCTACCAAAAACGGAATATATAAAAAAGACGAATGCAAAAATGAACAAAGAAATTTAAAAAATGAAAATGGAGTTAGGAAAAGAAAGACATATAACCACTGTAAACTAGACTGCACCAGAAATATCTCATCTGTAATTTCACCTCCACTCGGTCCACTATATAATTAAAGAACCTGTTGAGTGTTGTCCTCAGAACAAAGGAGGCCACAGGAGACTTAATGAAATGCAGGAGTGGATAGAGAGAAATTGCCTGTATAACCTATAGTGAAGGTGCCCTTGTGGTATTTTCTGGAGCAAGTAATAAAATGTACTGAAGAAGACACTACTACATGGTTTATTATTATTGTTATTATTATTATTATTATTATTATTATTATTATTATTATTGTTGTTGTTGTTGCTGTATCAGAACTCTTTAATAATATATATTTTAATCTCTAAATGTTACAGTCAGCATATATATATATATATATATATATATATATATACAGGTGTTATCTATATAACAACAAAACGCTGCAGAATACTCACAGTCCAGTCGTATTGTTTGCTTGCATGCAACCTTTTACAAGTCTTACCACATTGGTTGTGTTTTAGAAAAGCAAATTCATAGATTTCCAACCATGTTGTGTTTTGTTGTGTTTACGAACAATTATGCCAGTAAACACAGAATTAAAAGCATATAATTACATTCATTAGAGAGGGAAACCTATTGTGTTAGGACGGGAAGCCCATGCAATTGCTGCTTATTTTGGAGGTCTTAACCAAAGCATACTGTTATTTTAATCATAAACCATACAAACACAATGAACGGGTCCATCCCAGAACCATTTTTGGCTCTGGATACAACTGTTATCATCAGGTCATGCTGAAATTTTCACATATCTCTTAACTAATGAGAGAGAGAGAGAGAGAGAGAGAGAGAGAGAGAGAGAGAGAGAGAGAGAGAGAGAGAGAGTTTCTGTTTTATTTTGGTTTTTTCCTAGCATCAGTTAAGCAACTGTTCCAAAGCTAAAAAAAAAAAACCTTACCACTGTAAAACAACATCTGTCACATTTACCTATGTTCACACTATACGATAACACATAAACAGATTCACTGCTACAGTAAAACTTTGATAAACTTTTAATGGACAAACAGGTATTGATTGTTACCATACACCACAGATGCAAAACTCATAACATATGGACCATTTTATTCCTAGTCATTTACCACCTATACATATTCAGTAACAACTTATCAGTGTAGGACAGGAGGGACTATAAGCTGCTCTTGCATTCCATGCAGCACCAGTGGTATAATGTAACAAAGTAACAATACTATATTATTTTTTCAAGGTATCTTTACTTTTCTTGAGTTTTTACATTTCTGTCAATTTTTACTTTAACTCCACTACTTTTCTTAACTAAAATGCTTTTACTTCAATACATTTCCCACTTGGAATTTTTGTTACTTAAAAAAAGAACATGCTCCAAATGTTTCGATTTTCAGTCTGCAAGTTCAACATAACAAGCTCAGGCAGGTCAAAAGAGCAACAGAAAGAAGCTGTCATGGAAGCAGCAGCATCCTCCTCTAGCAGCAGTGATGCTGCTCCAACACCTGCTACATCTGCTAGCATAGCTTAACCAACACTCCCTGCTTTACACAAGTCAGACCACCTGTGTCCATTTCTCCAAGAGACGTTCTCCTTTCTTGACATGAAGGATTCATCATACCAAATGAAGTGCCTCCTGTGCTTGCCAAAAAGCACAAATTCCAGTCAATATAGCTATGCATATTATTCATTATTCACAAACCTGAGCACAAACTATGGGTAGTTAAAGTTAAGCTTAAAAAACAGTTGGTGAACCTCAATTGGAAATTGGGAAGAGGCCTGTTACCCAGCCCTGGGCAAAGTAAATATTACACCCCAATGTGTTGATGACTGTTGAGTGCCTTTAAATCAAGGTGTTAAGGTTTTAATCATGCAGATTACTGAACTGCCTTTTTAACAAGATACTTCTACTTTTAGACTCGATACTTAAGTGTATTTATTCAAAAACAACTTTTGATACTTAAGTACAGTTAATAAGAGATACTTCACTTAAGTAATATTACTGTGGGTGACTTTGACTGCTACTTTAGTAATTTTAAAGTAAAAGATCTGAACTTTTTCTTTAATGTATACTTTACCCAACACCGTGCAGCACTGCGACACTAACCTTCTGTGTTTCACTACTCGCATACCTGCACTCACAGTCAGTCGCAAGCTTTGGGTAATTCATGCATATTAACTCCTGTATTGCATTGGAAGCTCAAAGCAATTTTTCCAGTGAAAACTCTACACAGAAATTTCCAACAAAATAAATGAATGCAGTGGTTTATAAATGCCCTAATTTCCTGTGTGCAGTTCACAACTCTCAAAGAGATGAGAAAAATTCTGTAGCCTTTCGAATGCTAAAAAGCTGGTGAGTGGGTTGTTTTAAAAGGCATGAAACTAATAATAAACATGCTTTCATATGTTTTCAACTGCCAAAAACAGTTTTTTTTTTACTTCTGAATATACAATTCTAATATCCCACATATACACATTACCTGTCCAAAAGTTTAAGCACACTTGTTTGAAACCAGGGTTTTTCCAATTGTATGTAAAGCCATATTTATGTTTTCTATAAACACTTGCTATTTCACTGCACATATAAACACTTGCTTTTTCCTTTTATTCTGTCAGGACGTAGCAACGAGGGTGGGCAGAATGTCACATCTCACCTGACAAGACTTCCCGTGACATCTGGGTCATGTGCGTTCACCTGCTCGATGACTGTGTTGATGGCCATATTCTCATGTACCTCCACCAGGTAGCTGGGCTGGGTGAAAACCGGGGGTTCATCCGAGTCCTCCACGGTTATTTTTACCGTGGCTGTATCCTTGAAAGGGCCGCCATTGCTGAACTGCGGATCGAAGTTGACGTTACTTGCCTCCACCCTCAGAGAATAGGATTTTTTGGTTTCGAAGTCCAGGGGCTGTTGAGAGTGACGGAGACAAATGCCTTTCACTAATGACCGTCTAAGCAAAGACAAATTAATCTAATGTTGATGGATGGAAGTTGAAGAGTTTCCACTCTAACTGTGTTTTCTGTTGTCCTCCCACATAAGAGCAGCACTCATGACAACAACACACAGGGAAAAAAAGATAAAATAATACAAAGGCAATAACAGACAACAAAATAAATCTGTTATTTATTGCCAATACACAAAATCTCACCTGAAGCAATCGATGTGTTATTAATTAGTACGAAGGCAACATGTGTTCTGGACAGAGACATCGCTGTAAATAAGGTTAATCTAATAGAATCACAGGAAATCTATTGTAAACTGAAAAGCAATCATGCACAAATGTCATTTGTTTGTTTATTCTCCTCAGAAATATAATTATTTTGGCTTACATTACCATGACAATCCCATAGTTACACAGTTCTTGCGAGAAATAATAAGTAGAAAAGAAAATGTCAGGTAACAGGTCATCTATATTTAATGTGGAACATAAATATTTATATATACCAAGAACTGAAATAAAAGCAAATATGATCAATGGTATTTCTATTTTATTTACTTGCATGTGGTATGTATGCATTTATTGGCTTTGCGTACCTTTTAAAGAGAAACACAGTATGGCCTTTTGATTTTTGATTTAAGCAACACACATAAAGTTTATGAGAAAAAATGTACAATTCTCCCTAATTGTTTTCATCCTTTGCTCTCAAAACAATATTTGTCACATGCAAAAAATGTCACAGTTTTAATGCCCTCTGACACTGTGGCTGTCCCTGACCATGCTTCCATTCTTCAGAATCACCTCTGGGCGATTCTATAATACTAAAATAATGGGATCAAGTCACTTCCTTACTCCATAACTAGGATTTATAGGAAAATCAAAACTGGGCCTGGTCGCTGGAGAGAAGGGGGCCGGCTTTGGGAATAAGAGGCGTGAACGGACAAAAAAAAAAGAAATCAGCTGCAGCTCTGTTAAAAAAGCAGGAAAATGAGGGGGAATGGTGGGGGAAGAGAAGCTGTCATGGTGGAGAGCAGCCCCAGCTGTGAGAGCCACACAGCTGGGAATCAAACCCCCAGTGGGGGAGCTTTGAAATCAGCATGTCTGGCATTGGGGAGCACCAGGGTGGGGAGGTGCTTCGTGAACGCGAAACATGTCTGCCGCAGCTCGGAGCGCTCTCGGTTTGCCGGCCTCCTCCAGTTTGCCTATTCCTCCCCTTCAAAGGCAGGGCAGGTAAACAAGAGCCCCGTCCTGCCTCTCCCAAGGGAGGCCTGCGATCGGAGCCGTTATTACAGCACGGTCGTGCTGGGTGCAGCAGCGATAATAACCAGGGCGGCCTGCTCAAACGTCAGGCTTTCTTATATGACCAGGCCAATGGGCGTGACTTTGCAGAGGCACCAGCTGCAATGTTCCCATGAATTTGAAATGAAAAAAGAAAAAAAAAAAAAAATCTGTTTAGGGAAATTTTCTGCAATTGTGCTGAAACGCTTTGAACAATTATGCATAAACACTTCTGCAGCACTTTTCAGCCACTTAAATTTTGTAGAGATTTCAAAACTGATGACGACTGCATACTTTTTTTTTTGCTTATTTTTAAAGTCTGGGTTCCTTTGTCTCCCTGCACCGTACAGTTGCTTCAACAGCCACGTCTGTGGTGTTCTCAATACTGTACTTTAGGAAGAAACACTATTTGTTATACCTCATCTGCATATCACAGTGCAATTTCTTTGTGACAGCCATGTTGGAAATGGACTTCGCTACCATTCCTTATGCATGCTTGGTAGTGTTTGACCTTCCTCATCCTAGAAAGCTACATTTAGCTTTAGTCCTCAGCCTTGTATTTTGGTTTCAGTACCCCACCCTCTCTGATTACTTTCCCTGGCCCTGGAGTGCTGCCCCAGGCTCCCTTTTCACCACGCAGCCCCACCACCCCTCTCCTGACCCTAACCGGGCCCTCCTGGCTATCCAGGGTCCTTATGTAAACGCAAGCCATGCTTGAAGACATCAAAGGTTGGCCCTCGCTGCTGAAGGCAAAAAGAAGTGAAACAACCCACTCCCCCTCCTGGTTTGGGCCTGAGGGGGTTGAAGATAAAAAGCTTACACCCTCCGACAACAAAGACTTCGTCTCTGTAGTCTCGTTTAGATCAATAATTTTAACCTTGCCGCAAAGGATCTTTAGTAATTTCCTCTTGATATTTGACAGCACTTTACACAGCAATATTTGTTGAGAGGGGCTCTGGTCAAATTGCTCCGCTTAATCCTTTGTTTTGCGCAGCCGCATGTCAGGGCACTGCGGCTGAGGCTGAGCAGGCTCCTCAGAGCCCCGTTAAGGTCATGGGCCACCTGGCCTCACTACAGTCAAGGTTTTCCCCTGGCTCCTGCCATCTCCTCCTCTGAAACAAGCACCGCACCTCAGGGGCAGGAAGCGGAGGACATGCCATCTATGAAGCCTGTTCCTCTCATTCCATGCCACGCATGGAGGGAGGGGCTTCTGGCAAAGCCCATTCCCAGCCAGCTGTGAAGAGCCAACTGTGAGACACAGGGCAGCAGCAGGGTCCAGAGACCTTAAGGAACTGGGACAGCAGGTAGTGCTTAAAGGTGTTGACTGGCAACCTCAAAGCCAGCTGTGGTCCTCAGAGTCCCATGGTTGCTCAGTCTAAATTGCCCCAGTCTACATCCAGCTATATAACATCTGTAAAGCTGCACAAACCTTCTTTGGCACAAATAAATTACATCACCAGTAAACATGGAACTTTTTTTAGCTTGACATTATTTTTAAAGATTGCATTGCATGAGTTAGCAACTAAAAGAAACAGCTTTACCAAGCATGTGATCCTCAGTTATCTTTTTTTTTTTTTTTTTTTTTTATCTAAAACGTGCCTGTCAGCACTTTGCCTTTATGAGCTTGAGTCCACCACTGTGTGAATCACCTGTGGTTATTGTCGGCTTTATTTGCTTAAACTTCTAAAATCAGGATACTCAGTGAGGTGTTTTCTGAGTGGATGGTAAATGAGAAGGAATTCTTTGAATATGTTCAATAACAGCCTGCCCACACTGATCACATAACATCTCAATCACACTCTCAAATGAGCCCAGCGCTTACTTGGATTTGTGCATATGGAATACGCTACATGTTTTTCACACAAAGACACAGAAAAATTTCAAGCATATGTACAAGAAAAGGCCAAGGATATAAGTCTGGCACTTCACTGGACCGTGGAATAATTTGAGCTCATTGTATGGTAACACCTGAATAACAAAAAATGTATATCTCTTTATTTTCTGAGTGGTTCAACCAATCAGGATCGCCCATATGTGATAAAGTTCTTCTCAAATGTGACATATTTGAATCAATGCTATCAGTGTTTGAGCGCAAGTTTACCTTTTTAAGTCTGAGGATTCCCTCTTGTGTCTCGGGATCTGTGACGATCTCAAAAATGTCCTTCTCGTCACCTCCGATGATGCTGTATGTGGACTTGGCATTCTCTCCGACATCCCTGTCGTTTGCTTTTACCCTCCCTCCAGGGTGACCGAGTCCAAGGTCCTCTGGTATCACAAACTCATACAGACCTGCCGAGTGGGAGAGGGGTCAGGCAATAACATCCGGTACACTTCTGATCTAGCGTATGCACAAAACCCATTCGTTTATTCAGCATTTCATTCATTCTGTTATCTTGAAATCAATTATCAAATGAGCCTCATATAGAAAATTGTCAAAATGAGCATCACAGTTAGAAATGTAATGTTTGTAAAGTCAAGGTGAGTTAATTAAAACGCTTTCTTGAATTTACTTTTTGAAAATTTTGGAGGGTTATCGTTGACATCTGTTAATGTGATGGTGACAGTGGTTGTCCCTGACAACCCTCCCATGTGACCTCCCATGTCCTTTGCTTGGATGACCACCAGGTATTCTTCTCTCATCTCCCGATCCATCCCTTGGAGAGCGATTTTAATAACCGCTGAAATGAAGCAATGAAACACATTGCACAGATGAGTCAACAGATGATATGGGAAATAACTGAACATCAATACAACAGTGTCAGATTTTGGCATATTTATTTTAAATAACGATTACCAAGGCATTTTTTAGTTATTATATTGTATTTTCAATATATTGGGGTTTAAATTGATCTATAGAAATTTCTACTTAAACGCAATACAACAGGAAGACAGGGAGCAAGTTAATGAAATTAGTGGGTTTGCAAATTCCTAGCAAGCTGGTAAAAGTAACCAAAAAAAAAGTTAATAATAGTTATTATTATATATAAATAAACAATACAACAGAGAGTCAGATAGATTCATTTTTAAATAAACCCACAATGCTTAATAAAGTTTGCAATAAGAACGGCTCCCCCAATACATAGACAAATATTGCTCACGTGATTAACATCTGCTGTGTACTCAGCTCTGTGCTACAAATTGGTTTGCTTGTTCACAGAATTGTTAAATGCCTGGAGTTGTTTTAACTTCTCATTGGGTGTAAACGATGCTGTCTGCCTGCCATAAACTTAAATATTGCATGCAGAGTGGTACAGCTTATTGACTGTAGTGTCACGGAACAGGAATATAAAACTCATCAGCAGATGTTGGTAATCCGCTTTGAATACAGATACTCTAAGGTTCATCAAATAAATATATAAACCAGGACAGAACTTGGCAAGGAGTGGACTGCATAGACCTTAGTGACAATTATTGTGAGAAGCGATTAAAGAATGACAAAAGGGATGCCTTCTGCATGGAAATTGGCCTTTATGTATCAAATGACATGAAAGTTTTCTTTAAAAATGAACCAGCCCTTAAAGCCATTGCAACATGAATTCCTACTAACTATGACTAAATATGACTGTTTTTTTATCTTTTTGGTTCTGATTCATTTTTTATGTACTGGGTTTGCATTCCGTCTAAGATTTATGTACAGTCTTAAGGATAAGTCCTGTCGCTGCTTACCAACAACACCCCAAACAAAAAATAAAATAAATAAGTAACAGTCCCCACAGTTAAAACTGAATCCCTCTTTGTGTGCAGATGCTGTACTGAGATTTCATGGGGGCCAGGGGTCATGAGACAGAAGGCACAGGGCCGTCCTTATCCGGTAGGCTAGCATGAGGTCGGACTCCTTAGAGTCCCTGGGCCCGGCTATGCAAATCCGGCCTGTGAAAGCGGGAGTGGGATTTGGACAGCATTACAGGCATAATAACTACTGTGCTGCTGTGCACAGGGATAACTAATCCAGCCAGTTTTCACAAGCATAAAGCGAGGCCTAACCACACTCTCATCTCACTGCTCCTCCATTACCTCGCCATAATCCCCAAGAATCAAGAGTTACTCCAATTAAGTAATCCTTATCAAGACATGGCTAAACAAAAATAACAATTGTTATGGAATTTTGGGAAAGTTGCTGTGCCCTTTTACCCCTCGACAAATTTCAGCATAACGTTTAGTAAATCACCACTGTTGGTTAATATCTGGTGTAGTTCTGGAGGTGTCAAACGAATTGTTTTGGGTGGGTGTTCTAATCGTGTTTTTTTTTTCCCCTGTACCTTTTATCTTTCATTAACATTCATTAAAACATCTGTCTCATTTGAATGAGCCATCTGCATATATTCGATAATTATGCAAAGTAAGCACAGGGTTTTCTGAATCAAAGGTGTATGCATGTAATTTTTAGGAAAACACTACTATTATAACTACTACTTCTACTACTACTATCAATAATAATAATAATAATAATAATAATGCAATTTGATGTGTTTAAACTGATTAGTTGCCTCTGATTTACAAATCATGATCTTTTATTCTCCATTTAATTGCTTGTTAATGTAATTTTACATTATTTAATCATGCTGCTTGAATACACACAGTTAACAAGACAGCAGAAAATGTAATTTAAAAAGGAAGACAAGGTTAAATATTAGCCAGACAGACTACAAACATAATTTGACTAGAATAAGCATACGGATTGTTGTGGAACACTAGGGTTTTCGCTTTTTCTGTTTTGTACATCGGCATGTAAATATTTCGTCACGTGCTGTGTAATGCTAAGCAAAGGTCTCGCTTCGCATGGTACTTTTCATGTTTTGTGTCTGCTTGTTATGGAGGATTCTAACAGTGTTGAACACGGAATTCTGATTATTTCCTTTGTGTTTTTTGATGTTAACAAAGGGTCGAAGAGGAGCTTTCTTGGGGTGGTCTTCCATATAACTCCTGTCATTTTTCCACTGCGTTGATGCAGGAGGATGTAAATGCTTTGGAACACCAGACACAACCAGACTTTTTTCTTTGTATCATGCAGCTGTTTCTTGTCCTTTTCAAGCGACAAGGAAGGGTTGCGGGTCATTCTTCAGTGATCTCTTAACCATGTCCCCAGTAGACACCCTGTCCTGAACACCACCACCCCACCACACACACACACACACACACACACACACACACACACACACACACACACACACACACACACACACACACACACATACACATTGACCCCATTGTTATGCCTGCCTCACCTGTATTGGGGTCGACGGAAAAGTACGGCTGCCCTTCTAGTATACTGTACACCAGCTTTGCACTGTTTCCATATACGGGGTCGTCCGCGTCTGTTGCTGTCACCTTTGTAACCGATGTTCCTATGAATGAAAGAACCAGGGGAGCATCAAACAACACTGGTCTACCCACCCACAAACAAGAAACAAAACAGAGAAATGTGTTGCAAGACCTCAACCTAAATTCAAAGCATTCCTCAGAATCACTCATTCGTTCTTCCCTTGCCATACATGTTTGTGGTAAAAGCTTTCCTTGTAGGCAGTTTCACGACACCTTTGGCTACTGATGTAATTCCCCATCCCTGGTCCTGCCACACCACTGTGGCTGGTGGTTTTCTAGCACTCATTAAGCCACTAACAGCCTTAGCACTGAGAGAGCAGGCTAAATTGGTTCAATTAGTATGATAATTTGTTCAGCCAAATGCTTAAGTACTTGGGTAGACAGACAACTTGAAAACATCGTAGCCACCAGGATGAGTGTTAAAACCAATAGATTATATGTACAGCCCAAAAGGTGTCATTAATTTTTGAAAATTTATCATTTACTGTACTTTATATTCTGGGTCACACAAAATATGAAAAGCATTTGTAATTTTACAGCCAAAAGCATGGAAAGTAAAAATGCTTAAAAATATTTATGTTCTCATTTTGTTAAAATGTTTGGACCAAAATAAGTAAAAGTATATTATTATTATTATTATTTAATCGTACAATTTATTTCAGTCGATGTCACCTTGAGCTTAACAAAGTGAATATCTTCATGCTGTTTTTGGCATTCATCCCAAAAAAAAGAAAAAATATCTGATCAAACCCTTTATCAATAAAAAATCCTTTCCTTTCCTATTGAAAACAAACTTTAAGCATGCCATTACTCACGATGGGATGCTTGGTAGTCACCAAGTATACAAGGAAATAAATTACCCCGCTGATTCTGTGCTTTTGTAAAACAACAGTGGATTAATCAGTTTTTTTCACACTTGTTCCCCATGATTGCCCTTCAGCAATAGCTGAAAAACTGCTCATAATTACTGTCTGAGAGGAGTATGTTTATTAGGCTACATGCAGAGAGAGAGCAAAGGGCCATGTTCAAGTTGTGTGTGGCTTCTACCCAAACCGAAGGAAAAAAAAAAGTTTGCAGATTTAAAATGAACAACGTGACAGACAAACAAACAACCTGACCCTGATGGTCGTGTGTAACCTCTCTTCACCAGGCAGTGGAAGTAATGGGAAAAAAAAGAAAAAAGTGACAATATGACAGCCCAGATGGTATGGTAATTGTTCGTAAAGGACGTTCTACGGTGTTTTGACAGCTCTGCTAAGTGCTAAGTGACTGCAGCAGGTTTTGGCCTGCGCCATGCTCTGGAGTGGACGGGTTACAATAAAAAAATTATTAAATATTGGCGGAAGATGAGGTTGGTCTGCTTTCGGCCCCGCAAGGGTCGTTCAGGCCACTGCTGTGTCCTAGTACTTTCACTGACGTCATGTCCTCTGCAAGAAATGGACACCCCTTGACCCAAAACAGAACCTCTGCATGCCCCATATCTTTAAAGGGGGGAGAAGACAGGCAAGGCATTGCAATAAGGACTGTGCTATGAAGAAGGAGACACTAACCTTTGCCCCTTGATTGGACATGTTTGTGGAGGGGAGCTGGCAGACACTGAACTCTGCAATGGCAGGAGCTACAGGGCAACGGAAATAATATGGATTGACCACAACTGGCCTGGATACATGTGTCAAGGAGGCTAATGAGCACTATTTTAGCCTAACTTTTGATCTAGGGGAATTCAATCCTGTTCTGTTCCCACTGTTGACATAATCATTCCATGTGTCAAGAGTCATATAAAATCGATAACCACCACCCCTGTCCCACATATAAAATCTGCCCACCCATTCACTGTTCTCAGTATGAAGGCATCCTGACCCTAGTACCTCGTTTAGACCAGTGGACCAATTACATATGACTGATGGCCCGTCAAGATCTCCTCAGGGAAGAGCATTTCTGTGAGTAATTTCTGTGTCTTTACTGTGCACGTGCACATAGTGCTAAATCATTTTGGCATTCACATTCACCTCCAACTTCTGACTTCCAACTTGTATTAGATATATGCCCCACATATTATGTTCAGTACGTGTGTGTACTATTAGATATTTGTTCTCTTATATGTCTAGTCTATTATAGTGTTATAAATAAAGAGTCACGGGTGGCCTGGAGCCTATCCCAGGCAGCCAAGGGCACATGACAGGGTATACCCTGAACAGGGTACCAACACAGAAAGGCAAGCTACCTTTATCAGTCCTCTTAACCTGAACATTAGACTGCAGGAGAACACCAGAGAACCCAGAAAAACCCACACAAGCATGTAGAGAACGCACGCACACACACACACACACACACATACACACACACACACACACACACACACACACACACACACACACACACACAGTGTGCCATGAGTAAGTCTGAGTATATAGTTGAGGTGATTGAGTATATAGTTAAGGTGACATTTGGGGAGAACCAGTTCACTCAGGTCCACCAAACATTGTAAAGCTGATGATGATGATGAAGATGATGATGATGATGATGAATGAATGATGATGATGATGATGATGAATTTACTAACAAATTAAAATGCTTTAAAAAGCCCAAAGTTTTACATGTTAGATATTTAATCTTTTCTGTGCTCTTAGTTTGCTGTGACAACTGTAACATTTAGCTTATGACTGATATAAAAGCATGAATTAAGAGGTACACATACATGGAAAAAAAGATAGACACTAATACACAGAAGGGCAGTGGACATTAGTCCTGACAATAGAGGCTTGCCACAGACTGAGCAGTACTTTGAAGATTTAAAATCACCTCAGCCTTATGGATAAAAACCTTGAATTTATTTCCAGAATCGGCAAGCATGCTCCTCTTCTTTTCTTTTTTCAGATTAATGTCAGTACTTGTTAAACACATGCAATCTGTTGTCAGAACTGAAATCGATGTAAATGTCCATTATGGCGACGAAAACAAAACAATTATATCATTTCAGACTGAAAAGCGGGAGTGAATTAGAACACAGTAATGCAGCAGTTAGTTAAGGAACTGAACTTTTCACTGTAATCTTCACTAACATACTTCACTTTAATTGGTTCAGTACAACTAGCTAAAACAGTAACTAAATATATTAATTCATCAGACAAGCTATGGTAATTCTTACACAAAACAAGGTACGTTTCTTTGCAGTGACTTTTTCTGGTTAAAATAAACTGCAATGCTTGAAATCACATGACTGCAGTGCTGAATTTAGTATTGTAAGAATAATGTGGCCGAGTTCCCAGACTGAACGACTAAACATGCATGCTTATGCTGATAGATTCAATTAGAAATTTTCCACGTTCAAGCCCATCATTGAGGACCCATTATATTTTAGCAAACCATTTGACAAAGCCGGAGACTTTAGCACTAAAACCAAGCCCGCATGCAAGGCTGGTATTTAAACTTACAAGACTGGAATCAGCCAAGTGTGAAACAATGTGAGGCGGTGAGGGGAGGAAATTAACGGCAGTGAATGGAAATCAGGTCCCTAGAATCACACTCACACACAGCGGTGCAAGAGGTGCAAGAGGTGGATAAAGCGTGTGTGTGTGTGTGTGTGTATGGTTGGGGCGGGCAAGTGGCAACATTCCACATGTATACTCTCACAGCTTAATGCAATTATAATGTAGACACAACATGATTTGTTCACTAAATAAGTTAATTAATTAACCCTACTCTGTATGTCTCATATATTAGTTTACACACACACACACACACACACACACACACACACACACACACACACACACACACACACACACACACATACACATGCGTTTGGGGGCTGCAGCTGTGGTCCTACAAAAAAAAGAATAATTCAGTTTTTGATAAAGTTACGCAATCCATCAAATGTATATGATAATTCGGTAACTAATTAAAAATCTATAAAAATAAATGTGTTTTGTTAAAAAGTATGTTTACTGCAATCTGGCAGCATCATGGGTGACACTGGATAAAACAACGGCACCATGACAGCAGCTCATGCTCACAGGAACACAGAGCCGTGTGACAGACGTTCACATGTCAGACGGCTGTGTGACATCAGTGGAGCTGCAACCAGACTCAGATATAACAGCGATAAGGCTTCGCTATTTGCATTTCTCACCCCTATTCTACACTTTAACTTTGTGTATGCACCTTGTCGATTATGTTCAATTCTGTGTACTGCTTTGTTTAATAAAACCTTTCCACTAATGCACTAGACATGGAGTTACAGTATTGATTTATGATTCATGCTGTAAATGGGCAGGTGTCTAATATGGCACAAAAAAGAAAACTGTCAGGAAGATGTTCTACATTCACAGAGCTCCACTAACATTTCTACATGGATTCATAACCCCTGGGATAAATGTTTTGAATGTGGAATATGTCTGAATGCTTTATCCTGGTGCCAAAAGCTGCGTTAGGTTTCATGATGTGTTCCCTGTGATTAATACATGGGACAATCCTGACAATCTTGAAATATTATTTTTAATATTCTGCTGAAATATACTGATTTTCAATTAACAATTTATGAAAATTAACTATCAGTTTATGTGTCAGGGTAGTGAGGAAAATACTCTAAAAGAGTGAAAGGTAAAACATTACAAACTTTTTTTTATCCAACAGATACCTCCCTTTCTCTGTAAAATGAATATAAACAATTAAATAAAAGGGTGTTAATTGTACATTAAAATACATGTTTACTGACATACATGAGTACATATGCCAAAGTTGTATCAGTCAAATAAATTTGAAGATTATAATTTGTTCAGGCGCAAAACTTTTTTTTTTTCTCTCCACATTGAAATGGATTACCAGTACAGATTGCATATCATTTCTGGAAAGAGACTAATCAGATCAATGCATCATCGAGGGTGGACAAGTAAAATGCTCAGTGGGGCCAACAGATAATGAGACAGTGTTGGGTGATTCAGATGAGAATGTCAAAATTACAGCACAGGGCACTCTGGCTTCTTGATCAATTGCCATTTGACTGTTGTTCAAGTTTAAAGGAGGTAAAAAATGAAGTGGGATTTTGACTTGTGATTGCAGAAGTACCTTTGAACCATTTCTGCTTATACTATGTAACAACAGCAGGTAGATCATTTGTGTGTGCCCTGTGGTGGGTTGGCTCCCTGGCCAGGGTGACCCCTGCCCTGTGCCTCCTGGGATGGGCTCCAGGCTTCCCACAACCCTGAATTGGATAAGCGGTGTACAGGATGGATGGATGGATGGATGGATGGGTAGGTACATCATTCAAGAGCTTGTGGAACTGTCAGTAGCTTGGCACACACTTTCCTAGGAACCTAGACCAATATTTAAAAAAGGTAAATGACAACCTGAAATATCAGGTTGATCTATTGACTGCATTTTAAACCTTAAATACTGGGGCAAAATAATTGCATGTAAACAAGGTGTAACTGTAAGATAAATGACAACTGGAAAATTGCACAAGTTTTAGAAAAGTGTTTAGATTGGCAGAGTGTGTGCTTCCTAGTGACTGTTCCAAATTTGCTAGAGGTTTTGTGTATAGAATATCACACAGTGGCCAAGCCGGGTCAAGTGACTTGGACATAGAGTTATGCTGCGTGTTAAATTACAACAGACTGAAGCAGAGTTACTACACACACAAAAGAAGATGAATCTAATGACCAAGGCAATGAGGTTATAAATATCAGAAAGCTGTTTAAACAGTTACAGTAATTACTGACAAACTGCAAAGCGATTTTAAATTGCAACTGCCAGTTTAATTTCAACACTTGTTTTCTCATTATAACTATGGGACATTGATGTCTATTTACAGTTTAACAACAGGTTTTAAAATGAACATGTTATCATACAATAGATACTGTGAATTATGTTTCCAAAAAAAAGAAAAGAAACCAACAAAAGATCTAGCAGCTGCTTTTTTTTCTGTGACTGCCTGGTTTACACCTTCCTCAGTAACACCGTGTGAAAGAAAATGACTTGAGTGAAATTTCATAAAAAAACCCTGAAAGACAGACCATAACATATTATTATTATTATTATTATTATTATTCCCCCAGGGGGATGGGTTAAATACACAGAAGTAA
This sequence comes from Chitala chitala, assembly GCA_025773905.1. Lineage (NCBI taxonomy): Eukaryota > Metazoa > Chordata > Actinopteri > Osteoglossiformes > Notopteridae > Chitala > Chitala chitala. The sequence continues at coordinate 8,508,048 of JABJVR010000007.1, read as the reverse complement.
TTTTGTTGTAACATGTATGCAGTTACAATTGAAGTTGATTATTGTACAGCACCCATAAAGATATTATGTTACTTATGTTAAGATGTTATGCTATGTTTTAATTTTTGAGGGTCCTTCTGTCATGAGCCCTTTTGACTGAGTTTCCACCCTTCTACAGCACCTCCGTGTGAGAGGTAAACCACAATAGGGTGGCTGTCAATAATGACCAATGGGGCGGTTTGACTTTTTGCGCTGAGGCCATTACCATGCTAAAATAGATTACAGTCCTGTCCTATAATCACACAGCACAGAGTGGTTTATCATGCATATAACTATTTACTAAGGATTATGCATTTTTCCTTGTTAACGCAGTCTGTTTGCTTTTGCACTTCATGTGCAGAATTGCTTCAAAATGTAGTGCCTGTAAAAAGTCTACATTTTCTAAATAAAATTTTTTAAGTTCTGCAGTTATGTTGAATTAACACTATTTGAGCAACGAGAATTGAGAATGTTATTCATTCATTTGTATTAATTCTTATAGTTTCTTCTTCAATATCTGCAATTTCTTGTGCAATTTCTTGTGTAAATTGAATTGAATTGAATTGAATTGAACTGAATTATAAAACTGTACTATAAATGTACAAAAGTCCTATTTATAGAAGCATGTGTATTTAACAGAAAAAAGTACTATACACAGTATGTCTACCCAACTTGCACTGTGTACTTCATTAAATCTATTAAAACTGTTAGTTGAAGAGATCTAAATATTGTTATAGTCAAATTATTTGTAATTCTATTTATGTACATTCAATTTATTTACGAGACAACACAGCTGATTGTGTTAAAGAAATGCAATCTACATAGTTTTATAATGTTGTCCAATTTCCACGTAGACATGCACCTGAAAGCTCAGTCCTCGGGTGAAACTGTACACAGACGCACAGAAATGATTACACTGTCCCAGTAGGTTGTAGATGGTAGAGGCACGTTTCCCAGGGTTCCTAGGGTATTATATCCACTTTAATAATTATGGTTATTTTTTGTGGGACATGACTAGTTTTTACTAATTAGTAAGAAGTCGCATTGTTTTTTTTTTTCATTCCATGTGAAATGTGGTCATGTCAATCACTGTAGAATTTAATTTAGATTCTGGATGTGCAGGAACTGAAAGTTTGAATAGCCTGTATAGAAAAGGTAACCAAATCTGTGTTCTGAATACTGAGTTTTTGTTTAACTTCAACAGCAACAGACACATCGTCTGCCGAAATGTAATGAAACAGCGAGACAGTGTGGTAAATAGACAATGATCTAGGAATGATTTCATTATTTACAGTTTCAATTAAGTCAGTGGAGGGGTGGGGGGGGGCTGTTCAATCTCGTATTGTGCTCTCTGTTCAAGAGATTATATGTACGACCACGTCAGAATTATAGGCGACATTATCATATTATATATATATATATAATTATTTGTTTTTATGAATTACATGATTGAAGCCACAGGGTCTTCAAAGCTTTGCACAGTACAATATAACAAAAACAAAACTACTGTACAATAAACATAAATGTGATGGCCAACATAGCCCCCACCCCCTTGTTTGACTTTACCTCACACAAGCTGTTAAAACCCCTTTTTTTTCCCTCAGCGTGCCCCATTCTTCACAGGTATGCTTGATGTGTTAATGTCCGGCACTGGGGAGTTGAGTAGCAGTTGTCCCACTCTGAGTAGATGGTGAGTTTATCAACAGAAGGTTCATCAGTACATTACCTTCATCCGTCAGCTATATTTCCTGTCAGGTAATTCAGGAGCTTACCACGGAAGTACGAACCAGCCACCCTTGTTTTAGATATTCTGGCAAATTAGAACTATGCATTAAAATGTACAGTTCAGCACATACGCGCCTCTCCTGTTTTTTAAGAAAGGAAAGAGACCTGGGGAATGAGATTACAACCGTGGGGTTAACCAGAAAATTTCATTAAATGCTAACACAAAAGTGGACTAAATTCTCTCTTTTTTAATTTTTATTTTTTTTTGCCATAGTTAGGAATTTAATGCGATGAGCCTCAGAAGTGAAATATCCAACGAGTATAACTATTCAGGAGTATTTTTTAAAGTATTTTCATAAATAACTACAAAATATGCAGTGAATGAAAAACCTGCACAATAATGAGAGAGCATTTTATGACAGAAGAACTGCTGCATTCTACAGTCTTATCTGGATGAAGCCCGTCTTCAGGGATTAGTTCAGTTACAGTGTATATAGCTGATGTTTGTGTACTAAGAATATCTGAGTAGGACTCTGTAGATGATGAGGTTAAGTATAGATTTTAAGAGGTTGCGATGTTCTTAGTGCTGTTATTCACTGGAAGGTAAAACAGGAGTGTCCACTCACCAAAAGGCACCATTGACATGGACATTGGACATTGACATTTTTCCCCTGCAATTCGAAGAACTGCAAAGGTCACATCCAAATACACAGAGCTTTGTGTGGATGTCATGTTCCCAGCTGAAGCCATAAACAATGAACAATAGGAAGGGTGAGCTGAAGTGTTTCCTGTTCTTTGGTGCTCCTGTGCTTACGGCAGAGTACAGATACAGAAACATCATCTCATATCTGCAGTACAATGCGTATTTTTAACTCCAGGTCTTAAATGGCAAGAGTGTTGTACTTTCTGTCATGGATAATACTTAATATATTTGAATACATAAACCTTCTTGTCTGAAAACAATTAAATTATACCAAGATGATTTTAGAAGAGATGTAAAAATGGAATTTAAGCTTTTAACGTTAAGCTTTTAGGCACGATGTCTGTGTGATCCAGCCAAGACAAAAAGAGGGGTGGTGAAGGTACAGGAAGCAGGAAGAGGTGAGCACACAGGGATCACTGCCAGGATGTGCAACTAAACAGTGTCACTGATTAGTTAGCAGGCAAAAATGTGGAGGATGCAATCCTGACCAGCTCTCAATGGTTGCAGGCATTACAATATGTCATATTTCAGCACCCATGTAGGAACTTGTCCGTGTGCCATCGCTGCTATTACTGCAATCGGCCCAGATTACTGTACAGAGCATAATTCCCCAGTGAGGCCCCCTGTACCTGCTTCTTCAAAATGATTTGATATTTATAATGGAGGTCACGGAATTTTTTACAAATCATTGGTGAAATATCCATATCCTGATGAAAGGAAACAAGCTGTTTGCAGTCCTGTTCCTGTTTGGGTGTGTGTGCTTTTGTTTGTGCGCACGTGTATGTGCATGTATGAGTGCATGAGTGAGCGTGCGTGCGTGCGCGTGTGTGTGTGTGTGTGTGTGTGTGTGTGCACTCACATGACTGTTTGTTAGTAGCAGTCTCGTAGCTGATAAAGACATTTGAGCCTCAGCCCCTGTTAGTCACCGCACCCTTAGGATTTGTGCTGAGACAAGATACAAAGTGGCATGTTTTGCTGTCTTCTTATTAAGCTGCTGTAATTTCCACTGAGCCAAGCCTTATTGCTAATTAAAATTCAACCTATAGCGTGAGAGCCACAGAGGGGGCTGTGCCTTGAGTGGGACGCGTACCTTTTCACTCGAGCTTTGCTTTGGTGTGCACAAATTTCCTGCTTATTTCTTCCCCCGCGGGAAAATTAGCAGCCAAGTACTGATTACTTCGCAAACAAAAACGTAAGGCTTTCTGTGGCTGTGAATATTCAGATAATGGTGCCTTTAGTCAGTGACGATGGTGATGGTGGTGATGAAGCTCGTGGGGACAATGGTGATAGCAGTGATGTTTAAAACGGGAGGGTGATAAGGTGGTCCTGCTGTTGAACATGAGCCAACATTTCAGCAGTTTTCCTTCAAAAGAGTAGAAAAGAGCAACATGGAAGCAGTGAGGGGCCTGTCGATCCCACAGCATTTGGGTCAAAAGAATCCTTTGGATAGTGAGATTAGAGCAGATCAAAGTCATGATTAAACCGGACGGAAAACACACTGATGTGCTTAATTAACGACCTCATCAAATTTTCCCATTCGGTACTCAAACATCCTATAGCGAATGATACTGATGTGGTTAGAAAGATTAGAAACATAAAAGCATTTTTTAATGCATTTTTAATAGCATTTATAATTAATGTAACATTTGTTGTTCACCAATAGCCAATTGTGAACTGTTTTCCCATAAACAGTGCATCTGTAGAGCATCTGTAAAGTAAGGCTCAAGTGTAAAGTAAGCAGCACTGAGAAGATAAGCAAAGGGGGGGGGGGGGGGGCGTTACCTCAACCCCCCAGCAGATTCCATAATGTCACTGTTACAATGTTTAATACAACTTGGAAATGCACCACCCATCTTCTTTTATTGCATATAATTTCAGATTAGTTTAACTGTCATTTAACAAGGTACTCAATTGTTTAGACTAAATTGCTCACTTTCTTCACCTTTTTAATTTAATTGGTTCTGGTGCATTCTATTCTCTAGTCTATATGTACCGTCAGCTACAGAGAAAGAGCTCCTCACTGTCTTTGGTACAAACCAACCTGGTCTATAATGCACCTCTCAACTTTGTTGGTGCAATTGTGGAAACCACCTGATTTCAAGAAATGGATTTTACTCTCTTCAATCAAGACCTGAAGACCATTTTTTTCCAAAAACAAAGTGAAATTGCACCTTTGTCTGTTCGGGCAAGCAGGGTTCTGGATGATATGGTCTGAGCCTTGTGGTGACCAATCATGTGCACATTTCAGAAGATTTTCTCTCTTCACTTTATAAGTGGTTGCCCGAGTGACAGAAAGCCAAAACCTGTAAGACTGGCGACAGTTCTTGTCCTTTGATCTTCAACAGCAGACTTGTAGTCAGGTTGAAAAGGAATAATGAACCACGTGTGTCATCTGTTAAAGTGCTTATTATGCTCCTGAATAACAACACAGACTGTTGAAGGAGATACTGTCACACAAGCAAGCAGGAGACAGAGGCAGTAGAAATTTTTCAACTAGTAAATGGCTATGTTTAGTCTTTTGAATGCATGTACCTTTTAATTGCATTAAATACACAATGTTTCACACATACAAATGTATACGATTGCTCTGTCTCCATATTAAAAACACTACATATATATGAAATAAATAATTAAAAACCATGCAATCATGAAAAGTCTCCTGCTTCATGAATGCTGGTCTAACTTATCAAGAAAAACTCCTTACAAAAATGGCTATTGATAAAATGACAAAATAATAATAATAATAACAATTAATTAGTTTTCCATCAGGCAGCAGAACAAGTTAGTTCTTCATACAACTTTCCAAGTTGTGTCCTCCATGATAACTTTGCAAATTCTACGTTGACTGTGTACAACCTTCCACATGACTGCATTCCGTTGTGTCTGAATATATGATTAAATATGCGATTCCTAATTTGAAGTTGTACTTTTGGATCGGCTGTTTCCTTCGCACATTCGCAGTTTCTAATTCGTTACGATTCCTGATTTGCTTTGGCATTTTCAGATTTGTTGTTGTTGTTTTCCACTTTGTTAATTTGTTTCCAATTTGTTAATTTGTTTTGCACTTTGGGGCCTCTGTATGATTGACGTGCTTTCATAAATCTTTTCTAAGTGCATGTATGCAAGTCTGATTGGAAGACTGGCACATCAGATGTGAATGTATCAAGTCTCCTAGTGTAGGCAAATATAGATCACTGGTCTCAAAAAACGAAATACAACAACACAAAGTATGTGTGCAGCATGAAATCGCTTAATATTAATCACTGTAATTAAACGCCTCAACGACACTTTAAAAACATGACACTGACGTTGTTCATCTTATAACGAGAATCTCAATAAAATTAAGCTTGTAAGGCCAATACCTGGTTATACTGAGTCTATTCACAAAAGTTTCATCCGTAATACAGTGTATAACATCTGTGCATGGCTGTGTTTCTGTTGTGTATATAGGCGTTTTTGCCTAAATAAAAACATTTCTGAGGGTCATAGCCATCAGTTTTACACCTCATTCTGTATGCAGCTGTGTCTATGTAATATCTCCCAAAATAACTTCATAAGCATGCAGCTTGGTGACAGAAATTGTTCATTTTATAGAGTACTAGATGAGAGAAGTAGATGATGTCTAGATATTATATTTACCAAAACAGGATTATGAACCATGAATCCTGAGACACTACACTAATATTAATAATGTAATGGTCCAGCCCAGGTAATACACAAACCCAGGTATTTGTAAACAGCATTCTGGTTGGAATGGACTGTACACTTTCTAAATATAATTATCTTACATTGCAATATCTTTCTGCACAAAATTCCCGTTTCTTGTAGTTTTTCTAACATCTTTTCATAGTTTCAGTTAATGTGCCTGACCTCAAAATATGTTTACAACTCTATGTATGAGTCTCTGTTTTGAAACATGACTCATGTAGCTAAGGTGCATTCCAAGTGTCTGATATCAGCTGTATACATGACACAGTACACTGTGTTGTACCCTTACAGAGGGTGGGGATTACTTGCACTCTAAAACATAGACTGGTTTAATGCACTTGAACGTCTAAAAGAACATGTGAGGTTAAACCCCTGATTGACAGGAGGGTTGACAGAACAATTCGCCCACAGTCTCACGGATCACTCGTCACTATATATGCCTCAGTCACTGGAATCATGTGTGTGAAAATCTTTCTCACTTAATGTATGTAATGTATGTTTCTTTTTACATACTTTATTCAGTGCTATGCACTAGAAAACGTATTAGAAAAGGACTTTATACTAAATAAATACACAATTACCTTTAGCCTGCAAATTGAAATGTGTGTTGTACACTCATACATTAAACACGGCCTCACAAATGTGTTCAAACCCTTGATGTTGTCTTAATGAACTAAAATTTTAATTTTGTTTACTGTGATATTTTTCAAATCACTGAAACAAAAAAAGAACAACTTTAAGGCATAGTTTCACCACATCTTCACTAGATTACTAATTGTCTATAATGGTGTTGTTTGGAAATTTCAAAAAAGCATTTGAGACAATTCTTTCTGTATAAGCCCTGCTTGACTTCTTCCCATGTACTCCAGTGTTATACACAGGTTTTCATAGATGACTGCTACACTTTTCCTTCACTGTTTTCCACCAAATGCTGTAGCTTGTTAAGTTTTTCCTGACCTCTCCGGTTCTCCACTCACCAGTGTTCTTCTCCAGGTCTGGAGTTTATATGAAGACCTTTGTTAGGTGATATTGAGGTAGCATGATGCATGTAGTACTTTATGGCTATTGAGGCCACAGTGCTTGCAGGGACATTCAAAGATTGGATTTGTACAACTTTAATAGTGTGTTCAGTGAACTTTGTGTATTCTTTACAATGCAATTTGTTTCAGTGTTTCATGCCTTTCTTTCAGATTTATTGCATTGCGAATGAAGTTGTGTAGACCAGGGTTAAAATACAAAAACTAGGAGCATTTTCTTTGCTGGCACACATGTGGAAGCAAAATGTAACGTCAAACTTTATTTGACTTTACATTTTCAAACTTTATAAACTGTCTTTATTGTGGAGAGTTCTTCAGCTGTTCATTCTGATATACCAAAGCAAAAAAAAAAAAAAACATATAT
>JABJVR010000007.1:8454617-8500393 GCA_025773905.1 Chitala chitala | reverse complement strand
CACACACACACACACACACACACACACACACACACACACACACACACACACACACACACACACACATACACACACACGTATATATATTTTTTTTCATTCAAAGTGTGATTTATCTCAGCATGCTTGGTTTCCCTTAGCCTTCACAGTAACCAGGCAAAGCAGTAAATTGCTTATAAAAAATATCAAATAATGAAAATAAAAATAAGGTAACAAAAAGGGAAAAGTCAACCTTTTGAGTGAATGTTTTGCATGACATTAATTTGTTACAAACCTATAAGTACTTTAAATGTATACCTTGAACAAGTCAAGGGGTTGCAATCATTGTTGTACGTACAAGAGACATGAAATAAAAGATTTTAAACAAACCAGTAGCCATTCGGCCACGAAATAGCAGCCCCTCCCAAATCCTTATCACTTTCATCTCACTCAGCGGTAAAATTCTCTAAAAAATGAGCGATTCGAGATGTTCCTCCATGTGACACTGTTTCAAATCAGAACAGATTAGCTTGTCCTTCTTCAATATTGTACAGAGGTTCTCTGGACCCTCAGCAGAGGAGACTATAGACTACGTTTTACCCTAACGGTACGAAACTCGATTGGCAGAATATTGTCTCTGGCTTCATATCATGTTTTGCAGCACAGGTGTGATGACAGGGGTGTAACGGCTATAAACTTTGGGAGATTAGAGCAGGAAACTGGTTTAGGTGCAACAACCAAAGTGGATTCCGGTCCACTAAAAAGACCCGGCCCACCTCAGGGGCTCCTTAGCACGGTGTCTCGGAGGTGACTCGACTGATGTGTGCAGTCACCTCCCTGACATTTATTCCAGCGTGCACAATGGCTAAGTGGTCGTTTTAGAGAATGTCTGAGGTGGGTGAATAAATCCAGGTTATCCTTCCTCCTTATGAGATTTGTTCCCTCAGGGACACCCTCTCCTAGTAAAGCAGGTTTCCCGATCTGCTTAAAATGGTCTCCGACAGCAGAGCACAGCATCAACACACAAACCCGTGTGTCCCCTTGATCGTGCAATGCCAATCCTGAGCTATTAAATCCACATTCCAATTGACAATATTCCAAACTCAGTGAAGTTAAGAATTTAATCAGCTTGTTCATATTTCTTATATCCTTACTTGCTTTTCGATTTGCATGTATCTCTTTTCGATAATAATGTACAATAATGGTTGCCATAGAGTGGCTTCTTGTCACTTTCATTGGGTAGAATAAAGCACTTTCCAGAGGCAAAGGTAAACTATAGGGTGAAAAAAAATCTATATAGAAGTTTACAGCGAATTGGGGAAGTAGGAGTAAAAACACTCCAGAGTCAGGGATAACACAATGGCACTTGTGAGATTTGTGTTTTGCTTGTGCGCAGGCATCCTGCTTTGCCTGTCTCCTGTTTACTTCACAGCCAAATAGAGCTCAACGCAGGGTAGAGAGCCAGCAGGACCTCAGTCATACCCCACCCCCAGCCCACCTCCCATAGGAGCGCGGCTGTCAGGAACCGAGTGTAGGTCTTATCTTTATGTATATGGGCATTCGAGCGTGGGAGAGCAGGGCACTATCCCATTGAGATCAAGACTATCCGTGCAGCAACAGGCACAAAACATTTCATCAACGTTTCTCCAATGCCCGCCGCTGCATTTGGAATGATGCCAGCCAGGAATCGCCCTGCATTTATCCCATCCAAAGTGAAGATTTAAGCGAAAGTCATCCAGACACTTTGTGGGCTTTCCAGGTCCAGACTGGCATGAGTTTAACGGAATGTAAGATGTTTGCTGATTCTGCATCATGAAGATGACATACATTACTTTTAATGTAATTTTAGGTGTTCTCTTGCAAGCGCAATGAAATGGCTGACTTGGACATCTGGAGCTGCCCCTGCAACTTTTTTGGGTTGACCAATATTTGTCCATCATTAAAGGCAAAATATTCAAAATGGAAGGAATATTAAGAAAAAACGAAACAGGTTTCAGTTAATTACAGTCAACAACATGGCTGTGTTTCCCTGTCTTGTACACAGCAATATTTCCTCAAAGGGCTCTCAGCATGAAGGCTGCCATTGCTGGAGTGTGCACTTATCTCGCGACCCCAGCCTGGCTGATGCATTGGCCATAATGAGATCGGGATTACTGTCATTATTGCTGCTGGCGTGACTGTGCTGAGCGGAACCACTTATTTACCCGATTATAAATACGAAACATTCCCATGCTGAGGATTTCAGAACTGAGTGAAAGTGGATTTCAAGTCTGTTTCTTCTAAATGGATATTGATATATGAAGATAGAAAATTTTAAATTGGGAACTCAACATTAACTATGAGGAAGCTGATCATTTTTCCAAAATATCACGGTGTTAATGTTAATTGTAACATAAAAAAAGGAATAGTCTGGTTGTCTATATTCAGCAGAGAGTTGTAATGTTTCTGGTGGGAAAAAAAAAAACATTTTAGAAATGTGCTATTTGTACTTTGGTTACTGTGGGACATATTGTCAGTGTAGGATTAATTGACATTTGCTATTACTAGGATGTGTGCATGTGCATGTTTGTGTGTGGGGGAGGTGTGTCAGTGTGTCAACATGTGTGCATATGTGTAGGAAATTTACACATGTGTTTATACCAAAGGTTGCGCTATATAGCCCTAGTAGGCAAACAGACTTGAAACATATTCAGCCTTATGCGGTCTCTTTTAACACAAAGGCAAATATATTTGCACCTGAATTAGTCACATTTGTGAGAATGCAGCCTGAGCTGAGATGGAAATCCTAGTAAAGTATGTACTTTGAAGCTGTCAGACTCCACCTTTACACTGCTCATACATTTCAATATTGTGAAACGAGCTTCATTCCAAGTGTATTTATGGACATGAGAAGGAACGGCACAGCGCGTTTAACTATGGAAACTGTGAGATGATAGGAGGATATTAACGAGCAAACTTTTTCATCTTTCATTCAGAGAGGAGCAATTTACACTCAGACGCTCGATCTAATGTGATTTAGGAAGCAGCCAATGATGGAGAAGGATGTTCTCTTTGTGCGGTTTATCACAGACACACAAGGCCCAACAGCCTTCTTGCACATCTATATTAAGACGCGAATACAGCTTCTCCTCCTACAGATTGCTCGTGATAACGCAGCAAATGCACGCATAAAAGACAGGGTCTGCAGGCTGAGGCACTGCAAGCACAGAGATATAACAGGATATATTCCACTGGAAGTAAGTTTGAAACACTGACAGTAACATCCGTTCTGTTTTTGTCATCATTAAAAACATTGCTACAGAATGAAGGCTGAAGCTCTGAAGATCATTTCTCAGTAAATCAGTTGGGTCTGTGTTGTAATATTCATTGGTGGGCACGTTATTTAAGTTAAAGGACCACCACCTCCAGACGCCCACTATTCCTCCTCTAAAACCAGAGGGGGGAAAAAGCTCTTATTGTCAGTTTAGCAATTAATAGCCTTTCATAAAACAGAGAAGCAGCCCTTAGCTAAGTGGGGAACCGGTCTGGGCAAGGCAGGATGACAGATGACAGAGCTGTACATGAAGGAGATTCAGTGGAGTGTGGGCCCTGACAAGCCGCTTACAGAATGAGAACAATTAAAAGTGTCCTTTATAAACCACTGATGGCAGCTAGAGATACCGCCATTTTGTTGGTGTTGTGGCGTTAATTCATTTTAATTAGCTCCCCGGGAAAAGTGGGACACGAGCAGCCGGGCTGAGGGCCACTTCACAGCCTTCAGTGACTCCACTCTTTTTGTGAAATGCTGTGGGGTTTTTTCCACCCTTCTTTTTAATGAAAGACACTGGAGTTTCATGGTGTGCACTGTATACCACTGGCAGGACTGATTCTGATGAATATTGCTCCTGCCTAAGTTTCTGCCTTGCTGCTTGTGTAAGACTTAATAGCACATGGATCTGTGGTCGTGACAAGAACTGTTATAATGGCCTTATAACCAGCTTTGAGCCAAAAAGTATTGGCCACATGCTGTAATATATTACAGTACAATACCTGCAACTAAAGCAATTTTCCCAGCATTGCCGTTGTACCCAATGTGGGTTTACCATTTAATTTATGTTCCATGTACTCCCATCGAATGCATTTTTTTTGTCATTTCAAACTCTTTTTAATTTTTAAATTCCTATTATTCAGATTTTTTCAACCACATCAAAGTCCTGAAGAGAATGTTTTGTCAAATCAATTTGCAAGCTGAAAGCCCTTTTCTTGAATACAACAACAGAAGTTTTTCATAAGACTCGTATAACAAAAGGGACCACCTACAAGAAAATGCACTATCAAGAGCAACCTGTAATATCGGATATAAATCTTACTGCCCTTGCATATAAAATGAAGGAAAGAAAGATGGCAATCATTATGAATATATAACAACCAACATATACAATATGGTCGACATGTCTCTAATGCCTGACTGAAACCAAGGTGAGAAAAAAGGCTGAATCCTTATAAGGCAGAGATCATAAAAGCTAATTACACTCTGAGTAGTCATCCCGGAATATACAGCTACAATAAAATGCAGAGTCTGCGCACCTTTGTCAGGGTCCAGAGGATTGTAAGTATCCTCAGGGTACCTTTCAGACCTCCAGGCCAACATTTACGGAGGCAAAAATGTGCATGAAGGAGGTGGGGAGATGTGCTATCACACGGGGCTCCATGCAATGAGAGTGGAAAAGATATTTGGGAAGAGTAATCACAAGACTGCATCATGTGACTTTGGGGAATCAGAATTATGACCATCGTATTTAATATGGAAAGCTTTTTCGTGGAAAATGAATCAATTGTTTTTCAGTTGGTAAAAAGAGAAAACATTGCTTGTATTACTATTTTTTTTTTTATAACACTAGGCGAATAGCCTAGGCTAACCTTGCTGGCTGGAGAAAAGGTAACCCATTCCACTTTTGTACCTTTTGCACTCTGCGGCTAGGCAGGCAAAAGTATGTGTCTGCCACACACAGGGCTTGTAGCTCCAGCCATCTGGTCATCCATCATGCAGAACACACAGAGCACAAGCTCTGGATTTAGAAGTGGACGATGACCATAAACACTCAAAAGCTTTCTCACGCTCTTGTATGTGTTCCCAGACCAAAGAGTCATCAGGCGTGGGCTCTTCCACCGAAGGTGTCAAGAAGCTCTCGACCAGTTTCATCTAGTCGAATGAAAAGGGGTCTCTTCTGTAAAAGACCAAAGCTACTGTTGAGACCAGATTTAACCTCCAGATGTAAGCCTTATTCTTATAAAAGACACTGCTATTCTAAGGGCAGATTCCAGCACATTCAGTCATATTTTCAGGCACCTCCAGAGCTACATTAAGAACAGATTTAACTAGTTGCATTATGGGGCTTCCTTCTGTTAGAAGCGTCCGCATCTGCTCCGAGGGCACATATGATGCAAGAAGTCACGAAAAAAAAAGCCCTTAAATGGCGCTCAACCGCAACCCTTTTCACCAGCTGCTCACAGAATCTTCCCAAAGTGGGAACCTCCATGCACGTTTTTCAGACCTGCAGGTGGGGGGTGAATCCATATCCCGTTGCTGGGCTGAAGAGGCCACAGTCGATATTTCGCTCCCAGCGTGACACTTATGAAACACTCCGGCGCTGAGATGCAGCTGTCAGAGAACAAAAAGCCGTGCGTCTCGCTCGAAAGGATGCACTTTGGAAACACGGTTTGGGGGAAAACAGTGGTAACACCAACACAAACACCACTGGAGATGCTAATAAATGCAGCCAAAATTAACCTTTACAGCTTCTTATCTTCAGCATAGCCTTTGTCTGCCACTCTCACACTTACTGTCAACACTGACAGAATTCTTAAATAAATTATAAAGACGAACGCAATACCGAAAGCTCACATTATAGCAGAACCTATTTATCAGAAATGCAGTTGTAACTGCAGGCATAAAGCCCTTGATTAAAAAGACTAGAAAAAAGCCTAACAGATATGATGTATATGATTCAGAATGATAGTCTTCTTTTATTTTCCAACAGCTTTGCATCACAATTCTTTACCCATTCTCCACCATGGCCAGAAAATGATTAGAATGATCTCTTTTGTTGCCTCTCCAGCCCTTTCTCTACCGCAGGGAGATCAGATCCACTGTTCGTTTCGTTCTAGTCCTTTGCTGGGTTCCTGCAGGACACATTCAAAGAGGAGCAGGCTGCTCTGAGCGCAATGCGTTTATTCAATAATGAATCGGGACCCCATTTACTTTGGCTGTGTTTACCCACAAAATGGTTGGCCTCTTTACGTTTACCTTCCACCCATTCTTGTTTACTTTATCAAAACTCTGCTTAAAGTGCTTAAAAATTTCTGAAAACAAGTACAGCGTGTGCCTGTATGTATGAGTTTGTGTGTTTTGTGTGTGAGTGTGTGTGTGTTTGTGGAGTAATCAGAGCTTTTAATTTGGGCCGGGAATGCGGAATGCCTGGAGGGATACACAGCTACAGTATGTAACTCTTTCCATTAATAATGCAAAAGCGGAGAGGGGGCTGGGAGGGGCATTGGGGACAAGATGCAAAGCTCCAGCTCACGCTATGGCAAACACAGCAGCTAACAGCTAGAAAGGCCGCAGCAAGAATATGTGCGTGGCAGGCGTCTTTATCCTGATTTTTTTATTTTTTTATTTTTTTTTTGAGGGGGGAGACAACACCACATAAAATATCCACCACAGTCCTTGCATAATTGATTTTCTACCAACTGCAGCACAGCAGAAATAAGGCACCGTCGAGTTGGACTCAAGAGTTGCCTGTCTCAGTTTTTTCTGCAGCGCTGTGTGAGGTTGTCCTGTTCTGTGTTTCGCACCTCCACGGTGTCTCCTCGAAGAAGTCCCCGCACCTCCGTCCCAGCCGCACACTCGAGCATCGGTGCTGCGTTTTCCATGTTCGAAGTGGAATCTGTGTTTATGCTGCCGTTTGTCATACTGCCAAAGTTCATTTTAGAATAATTATTAACATTTCTGTTTTTTTCCTGTTAAGAACTGTTAAAAAAATTACGACAATCAAAACAGGGCTAATTAATATATAATAAAAATGCCGGAGGCATCCTCGAGCTGTTTAGCTGCCCTTCTAACGTTTACCAACATGCCAAATTAATCTCATTATCCACTATTTAGAATGATTAAGCTGTATCCAGTACACACAAAAAATACTTCATACATACAGAAAGAAAATTGTAGGATTGTCCATTGTTAATTTATGGAAATTGGTTTTTAAAGTCGTTTAAATGAAAGCAGACTTGTTGTATGGAAAATAATGCAGAGAAGCAGGAAGGCTAGAGCAGACTATCTCTGTGTTTCTTTTCATCTTCACTAGTTTTATTAGTGAGATTGAATCAGGGATATAAACCCCCCCCAACCCGACAGCGGTGAGCGATTATCTCCCTGCCCACCTTTGCACTGATTACCCTGTCAGTGAGGATCAAGCTCACTGTACCTGCTGTTGCCATGTCTGCTAACTCACCACGGCAAAGTGACTATTTACTTATCATCTTTATTGTGCTAAAAGCTGAATGAAAATTTGCCATGTTTTTTTTTTGCTCCTGCTAATGTAAGAGCAACTTTTTAAAAGCAGCAGACAAAGTCTTAAGTCCATCTCTTCATTAAAGGCTGCAGCCAATAACCAACCATTTTACGCACAACTATTCGTAAGACGTCTTTATCTGAAAAGCTGTTTTTTCTTCCTTCGCTTGAAGTGCAGCGAGGCTAGGTGTTTTTAAAATGTGACAGGCAGCAATATCAGAGGTTCCAACAAATTACAATGAAATAACACCTCCCCTTGAAATGGCTAGCAGAGCGGTCCCAGGATCAGCAGAAACCAAATGTGTATTTCACAAGCAAGTGAAGATGCATGAATCATAACACCGCCATCAGCGCATACTGGGAAACATGCCTCTCTTAGAGCTCGGGGATAAATACCAATTTGTCACATCATACCTCCTACACAAGCATCAAATACGTTAGTTCCAGTACCAGAAGTAGACTCTCGACCCTGTTTATTTTAGTGGAGAACATCTAAAATAGCAGTTACCTCCTGTTTAGAAAAACTAAATATCTGACCGCCTGCTTTTCGGATATATTTGTGCACATGAAATAACCCCTTTTACAATAATTGTATTTCAAACTCAAAAGTAAGAAAAGTTATGTTAAACTGTAAATCTCTGAGTATGTAAAACAGACAAATATCACGACAAAAAACTGGGCAATGAAGGCAGGTAGTTTGTCATGGCATTATACTAGTTTCCACTGGTTTTGCAAATTCCCCCCCTTCCAGACCCACACACACACACACACACACACACACACACACACACACACACACACACACACACGGTTCACATTTGCCTGGCAGTGAGGTCATCAAAATGTACCACCTGACCAACAATGTCTACTTGTAAAACAAAAAGGTTAAAGAAGCAGAGCTGTTACTGAAACGTCTAAAGGGTCCATTACCAGTTTCTTAAGTTTTTTCTTTTATATTCTTCTTCTGCAGACATTGTCCTCAGGAAAGTACAGGACTTTTAAGATAATCCAGTTTAGCAAATGCATATTAAATTGTAAATTGCGAGACCTTCTTTATATTTTAACACTGCTGGGGAGAAAAAAAAAAACTAGCATTAAAACACAAATTTTCTAAAAATAAACATACAAATACATCAACTTAATGTATATTAAAAGATATGTAAATTAACAACCGCAGGAGGTACGTAAAAGCAAAGAGATAAATAAAAGCGGGGCTTCCTGAGCAGCGCTGTAGTAACTCAGTGGGTCACCGCCCAGCCCGGGGTGGCGCCTGTGCTGACATTGCATAAGCTTTGTGTATTTGCATAGCCACCCTTCCACCGTTCTGCTTTCCTGCCGCACTCTCATGCTTCAGATTTCCTGAAAATACTGCTCAGGTGAGTGAAGGAGACTCCTTGCTTCATGCTGTGTACCTCACACTTCAGTTGGCTGGCGGGCTGCTCAAAGGGAACCCTTCTTTACACCTGGCTATTCCTGGACATCACAGCACATTGTCGCATCAATTAGTCCATAAAAATATATGCATATGTATAGAAATTAATTATTTGCATCAGTTGTGAAGTGATGCTAATGCTATTTGTTGCTTTTTGATGGAGCTGACAATTGTAACGTGCGATGAAATGTTAGCAGTTTGTGCTTTGAAAATGTTGAAAGAGTGGATAATGAACCTCATATACTTAGTCTGTCTGCCCTATTCAGCTGGTGAAAAACCCCTTTTATGATCCATTCTTCCACATTAGCAGCTATTTCAAGGTTGGGGTTAAGGCAAGTGGCTTAATTCCAATTAAGTAAGTCCTTGCTTCAAGCAGACCTGCAGCTATTTTACAATCCCCTGATTGCCACCAGGAAGAAGACAGGTTTTTGTCCCAACATAGAGTTAGCTGAACCTGATCAGGGAATTTCCTGCTTGTTGTGGTCTTGGAGTCAAAGACCCCATTAACAAAAAGAAAGACTCTATAATCCTACGAGATTTGTCCAATCCATGCAAATGATCCGTAATTCCCTTTTGTACTTTGAACCTGTGACGGCAAGTGACAAATTTAAATTAATTTTGGTCAAATGAAAATACAGAATAATCTCATGAATATATATAGCCCGAAAGTCTTTCCACAGTCAAATTTTAATGACAAACAGAACAAATTCAATCATTTTAATACTGGGAGGTCAAAGTCACATTCCAAGACTAATTATAGCACATTTTATGTTGAAAGCTTTAATATGGATAAAAAAAGATTTTCAGCTCTTGACTGACTATGGGATAATGAAAAATATTCAGTTACAATATATACTTACCTTTCAGAATCTAAGAAATTTTGATCATGCCGATATAATTTGAAACCTATTGCCTTTTTTCTTATGGTCCTTGTGTTATATAAATATTTTAAACAAAAATTTCTAAATCATGAAGAAATGAAAGTGGTATGAAAAACGTACTGGGGAAGAAACATTTCAAATGCACATGCGTACCCATGCACACACACATAGTCATTATTTACACAAAAGTCACCAGATTTAGACAGATTTTAAAAAGCTATCAACAATTTTAATAAATTGTTTCTCTGCAAGTTACTGCTTAAAATTCAGTATTTTAAAGTAACATTGGTCTTTAATACAATATGTCAAAGTCAGTCATCTTGAAATTTTAAAACAAAATATTAGGTCCATGTATAAGTAGTATATAAATTAAAATTATAATTCTGCTCCACAATAATAATAATAATAATAATAATAATAATAATAATAATAATAATAATAATAATAAACTCTCAGAGCTCAGACACTGTAAAACTGCATGAAACATTTTTGTGGCATATTCTCAGAGCAAATCCATACCACTGTATGTTGTCTAGGATGTCAGAACATATACTAGACACATTGCTTTCAATTTCATGAAAACATCATATCCTCAAAATGTGCAGAGCCGCTAAAGTACCTGTTGAACCCATAAGGAGCTCGTTCCTTTATACAGCACTCATTCAAACATTAATCAGTGGGCTGACATTGTAGCAGTAGTGATGGTATTGCTGTTGTTGGTTGTGAGGAATGTAGCTATAACATGTTTGGAGCTCATGTGTACAATATTATGATCTTGGCCACCATAGCTGTGGTACTCAACCTTTACACACTTGGTGAACTCTCTCCCTTTAGAGGCTGGGTATCAGAAAAACCTTATTTTTGGGGTCTAAAATCTGGGCTTATTAATCCTTCACAAACTGACAACTGTGACTGAAAAGTTTCCCAAGCCTCTAATCTCTTTCCTGGATGGTCTGTTAAAACTGAGAGTTGGCTCCTCACTCCAGGGGGTCAGAGTTCTGCCAGACTCATGTTATGAGTGATAACAGTGGAACTTCTCTCACATTAACAGTCAGCTCCAGCCCAGAATGCAATGCCATCCTCTGTAAGGGTCCATACGACTCTCACGTGACCATTCACGGACTTATTCTTTGTTTAAAATTCTTTAATCAATCCATTTAACTATCCATCCATACATCTGCTAGTCGAAGGCTTCATTCTGACCCCAGCTATGTGTATGAAGAGTTTGCAGGATCTGAAATATGTGCAGGTTCTCCCATATGTGTTGTGTGTGACTTCTTACAACTGGATAACTTTCAATTTACCTGAAGATTTTTTTTTAATTTGTTCTTTGTGTTTAACTCCGTTTGTCCTATTTAGTGTGTTCTTATAGAAATGTAAGGTAGTGCATGACTCAATGGGCCCATTGCAGTCAAACCTCAACCAGGTTCTCAGTTGCTATGGCTATTACTCCATTTTATACTCCTAACTGAATGAATAAAACTGTTTTCTTTGTCAGAAAATACACTTATAAAGGATAACTTTCCTAATATATATGTTTACAGGGGACTACCATAATTACAATTCCACAGTTCTGCTGGGGTAGACTAATAATAGAAAATTCAGGAGAATCTGCTGGAACAGAGACGAAAAAATGTCTGGCAATGTTTATGGTCTCCACCTCCTTAATAAAGAGAGAGAATCGTTACAGCTCAGCATAACTTGGTGTGGGTGGCTTTCACTGAACAAGGTTCTGGGTAAAGAATGCTGCAGGGTGAGGAAAAAATTAAAACATTTAAAAACCAGGTTGGCATACGAGATTTGGTCCATATATCCAAAGACATACAAAAAAACGTAACCTAATGGTCAAAGAGCATCAAAGTCAGACATTGTTTAATATTGTACAATGGCACCTACGTAAACACTAAACAACAAAAGGTAGAATGTAAAGGGGCTCTTCCGCTCAGCGCACACAACTCCTACTTCCAATTATAACAGCAAATTTAATGGACCTCAAGCAAAAAAGGATCATTTTGAGGACTATAACTGGTTGCCTGCACACATTCGAACACATAATAATTTTAGTTTCTGTATATTCATCTATTATTATTTATTTTAAACCTAGGTTTTTTTTTTTTTGTTCTTTTTTGAACGTAGCTACTAGAATCCACAAGAAGACCTTATGTGGTTTTGTCAACATCAGGCCATCATCAATATATATATATATATGGGAAAAAAATTAAATAAAAAATTGTTGAGTTATTTTTATTATAAAGCTGCTTCAATCGAATGCAATTTCAACTCCAACGTGATTTATGGATATGAGACAGAAGGAAGAAAAAGTCATAATGAAAGCATGTCTTTTTTTTTTTTCCAGGGAGCTCTTGATTTATTTTATGACTGTCTCAGACATCACATAAATACTTAACAAGATCAAAACAAGCCAAGGAGGGCGTCTTTCAAACAAACAAGAGAACATTGGCTGATGTTTAATTAATCGGCACCGACAGAAGAAAATAGCGATCACAAAAACCGGCCGACTTCCATGAAAGAAAACAGACAACGCTATTCCCACTGGCTGCCTCACTCTGCCCTTAACGACCAGTTTGTTTTCACCCCACTGCCTGCAATTTCCTCACTTCACTGTCAAAACCCTTGGATAAGTACTGCAAGCATTTCAATTGAGCACACAGCAGTGGAAAGGGGGAAAAAGGCTTTTCCTTGTAACCACCAAAGGATAAAGATTTCAAAACTCTTTCATCCAACAGACTATGTAAGCATTTCTAAATATGATTTACTGACGAAAATTGACTTTTGACTTACAAGTGATACATTTGCCATAGACAGAATAGACACACACACACTGATCCACAGGCATCCACTAAACTATACAGAGACAGCCTCAAAATGCAGTACAGGGGATCATATTGTTAAATAACAGAAAAAAATGCAAACTTGTGCACTAGTGTTTCGTGCTGAAGAAGTGAAACTCCTGCATGCTGGTAGGTTGGTTTTGTTGCTGATTGAAGAAGTCTGACTGCTCCCTTTTTTATTATTATTTTTACAGTTTTGCTGTATATACCCAAAAGGGAGTTTGTTTTTCAGTTTTGCAAATTATATGCAATATAATGTATATTTTTTAAATTATTAAACCAATTAAACCAGCACACCTGAATCTAACAATAATCTGACATCCATCCATCCATCCATCCATCCATTCTCTATAGCGCTTATTCAAGTCAGGGTGGTGGGAAGCCTGGAGTTCATCCCAGGGGGTACAGGACGCAGGGCAGGGGACACCCAGGGCAGGGCACCAACCCACCACAGGGCACATAATCTGACATGGGTAATGGAATTGCATTTATTGCATGGAGTAAGAGTCCATAGTCTTATAATTCAAGACAACCACCCATTTTCCATACTGCTTATCCTACACATGGTGTCAGGGGGTGGCTGGAGCTTAGAGCACAAGGTGGGGAACACCCTGGAAAAGGTGCCGACCCATCACAGGGCAATATCATTATATTTGACTCATTTAAATGATTAGGTAATCTTTCATGACAAATTTTTTTTTATAAAGACACAGACCAGCTGAGAACAAACCGTAACAGGTTATTTGGTAGTTTTTCATCAATTATGTAATTTTTCAGTCTTCCGGTATTAATTGGTCCTGTAAAAAGGAATGAGGTAATCCCTCCAAACAGTGCAGCGTTCTTGCAAGGGGACGGCAAGGCAGGCTTACCCACTTGGGACATCTCGGGGACACTGGCGTGGTAGGGGCCGTTATTGAACTCAGGAGCGTTGTCGTTGATGTCCTGCACTTTGATGATGAACTCGGAGGGCGGCTCGAGAGGCTCGTCGGTGTCCCTGTTGATGACCTGCGCTGTGAGAGTGTACTCTGCCTTCTCCTCTCGGTCGAGCTTCTTAATGGCGTGGATGTCTCCCGTCTTTTCGTTGATGGAAAAGATGGTGCCGGCACCCTCTCCCGCCAGGATGTACTTGAGGTTTTTGTTTCCCATGTCCAAGTCCGTGTGCAACTGAAAATGCAAAGTGGACAGAAACAGGCAAGCTGTCACTCACTGTTTCCCAATTCATCCTTTACAAGCTGCCAGTACAATTGCAAAATACTGGTGATAATCTACCACACAAAGAAAAGTAATTCAGCACAGAGCATATTGAAGGAAATTACCGGTTTTTAACACTGACAACTGAATATCTCCAGCTCTAAGATGAAAGTACAGGCCAAAACAGGGTGAGCTTTGATTTATACCACATTCTCCTGTTATTTAGTCCTTAACCTATGAGCGATTGTTTGAACTCTCACTCAGATATTGTTTTGACTAATGGCATTTGGAGTCCATGCAAACTTCAATTCTTCAGATGGAGGTCACTGTGCTGGTGGAACCTGATCCAAAACACAAGCCGGAGTCCAAACCACACCCAACTCCCCCCTGAAAAGCCTGGTGACAAAGCTGGACTTGTGGAATGGACAGTTGCCATACAAAAATGGGTCAAGTCTTCTAAAATCTCCTTTCAACTGGCTTCTCAGGAAGAGAAAATGAAAAGAGGGATACTAGCCTTGCCAAATCACAGCACGGATGTCTGTAGCATGCTTAAGAGGAAAGACAGGCAGAAATAACAACATTACGAAAGTGACAGAGGCGATATATTTATATTATCGCCACCTGTTATTGCAGTGTTCAGGCCGCCAGTTTCTAAACCCAGCTACAAGTATGAATGATACACCAGAAGTGAAGGAGATTTCAGAGTCTGTCAACAGTTACTGCCTCTGTACTTCAGACATTCAAATTAATCAGACACAATAATGAACTAAGCATTTAGAATGATGTATAAACAAAGACATGAAAGAAGACCTAGCAAGGCCAGGACTGATATTGTAAATGTGGTTATAAACTGGTTTTAAACATCTGGCTGGGCTGACAGCTGACACTAACAAGGTGATAGGCTTTAGGGAGCTATACCAAGACACAAAAGCCAAGTCTGCAGTGTGGCTGGAAAGCATTCATCATTCAAACATCTTTTTACAGTCCTCACAAATTTCCTTTCATTTCCTTTTACTTGCCACTGCAGAGGCACAACCCTGTGGGACTCTCTTCTGAGAGCTGTCGGTGCCAAAACACAGATGTGCGCAAACTCAGACCTCAAAACACATTATGGTGGATGCGTCCCATGGTTTATGCATATGTTGTCTCAAAGGTGCTGTTCACAGACATTGACAAAGCACGTTCAAGTTAAATTGTCACACCTTGCACTTTTTGTTTTCCTAATTATGCCATTATTCCACATGAAAGATCTATCCCATTACCTCCACTATTTCACAACATCTTCACTCTATGGAATCCCTTAAATGAGTCCAAATTAATGATACTGACTCGAACGTGTGCATGCGCGCGCTTATCTTTAATTCTGACACAAATTTTGTCTCAGGTTCCATGGTATGGAAAAGAGCTTAGGTTGTTGTAACTGTGGCCCGACAGCAGAAATGCCTTTAATCTTTATTAATATTGAGTGAGGAAACATGCTTTCACATGTGTTTTTGTTTTAATCGCCGGTGCTTCAAACTGAGGAACATTTTATGTGTAACTACCGTAAAGACACGGAGGCAGTATGGGTCTAATGTGGCATCGTTAGCCCTCTCCTGGGTCATCTTCTAATCTCAATGTGCAAATAAATGCCAGAAAGAGAGAAAGCAGGAAAAAAAAGAGTTTGCATGGGCTGGCTGCTCGTCACTAGGGTTGCTGGGGCAACACAGCTATGGTAACAGCAGGACAGGATGTCACAACAATTTTAAAATAAATGCATGAGTTTAGCATACCAGACTTTTAAAATATTTAAATCGTAAAGTAACGTTCAGATACAAACAATAGTGTTGTTCAGTGGGTGCATATCTAAAGGAAGTGCTAACGTCTTCTTAACAAAAGCCGGCTTGTGTTTAAGTGCCTTTAAATAGGGGTTACAGATGCTGACTCTCGCCAATTATGAAAGACATGGCTGTCCAATGTAGCTTCAACAACAAATGCCTTTCCTAGCTTGGTAAACGTCCATCTGCAAGAGGCACACAAAGCCATGATCAGCAGCACCAAAGGTCTGCAGAACTACGCAGCAGTAGTGATGTGACACTAAATAAGGGAGGAATGCGTGCAAAACGTGAGCACCCTGCATCTTGTGTGCCATTGTAGGTATGTCCCTGGATTCAGCACAGCATGGGTCCACCTGTTAATGAAATCAGCTCAGCTTCCTGGGGGTTATTTACCTCCAGGGATAGGGGGTCTATAAAAAGAGCCACTTACCACCTGCACCAGTTCATTAGTAGTGCTGTAAACTCCAAGAAGTCCTAAATCAGATCACATATTACCCTAAGATTATAGTCCACTGGTTCATGAATCTCACTGTGCAGAGGGAAACGGACTGTTTTACTGTTATACACCACATTCCCCAACGCTTTAAATCACTGTTGTGGGGGGGTTATTGTCTTCTCTGTAGCGAATGCATAATTCCTTGCCTGAGCCTGCACTTTGTGGCGGTTATTGTATGTTTAATGAGCACCACTCAACCCCAAAACCACAGGTTTTGTGCTGCACAATGCCTCTCCAAGCTCACAGACAGATCGCATGATTGGTTATTGTCGAGGGGCAAACTTGCAAAGTGGTCGTCCATTTTTTAAAATTCATTTAAAAGGCACACTTGTCCCTTTCAAACCTCACTTGCCACTTTGTTTTAAAGGGTTAGGATCCACACATATGACTCTAGCAGAGTTATGCAAAGTTGTGTTGAATATTCAGCTCTGTGAGCATGCATTACCTTTAAAATTTATGCACAAGCTTTGATTCAGAGTTTGGCTTTACCTGGATGGCACACACTTACTTAAATGAGTTTAATACACTATTGTCAGTCCATACCCACAGTTACAATTATACACATGCTCAAACACACGCACAAATATACATGTAAATTTAGAATTTTTGAGTTTACGGTCATTTGACACTTCCCATATAGGTATATATTTTTTCCACTGCCATTGGATTAATAGTGAGACACTGTAGTTGCAAGTAACTGTTTACCATAATAAATACAGGAAGTCCTGATATTACAAATTTGAAATCTGTGGCTTCTCAGAAATTTCCCATCTGTTGCTTATGAAGTAGTGGGACTTTTTTTTTTTTTTTTAGTCTTCAATACATAAAGTCAGCAAACCTATGATACAACATACACACCAGGTCACTTTATTATCAAGACTAGCAATGATTTATTGATTTCATATAAAGTGAATGATAAAGCCATATAGAACAAAACAGCACAAAAAAGGAACATGTTTATAGCACATTCACAGATGTTCACCTCTAGATAAAGACAGAAGACCTCCTTATCCTCCCTTACACTGACTTTCTCTTATGTTGATTGAATAGAAGAAGAATGTAAAAAGAGGAAAAGTAGAAAGTCCCCCCCTGTAGAATAATCATCTTCTTCTACTCACCATACTGCCAATCATGAAAATTTCATAACCGGGATTGTCCTTTGATATGAAAGCAATGCTGTATAAAGAATTGACACCCATTTATCTACAGTGCATTATATATCATGGAGTTCATGAACATGCAACTGAAAATGTCTGTTTTCTTCCAGGTGCTGCAGTGAATATTGGAGCATATGTTTAACATTAATTAAGACATAATCACATAAAAGGTCAGTAATGTCAAATTAAGAAAGACTATGCTTGTAATATTGGCGTTTACTATAATTTTTGCATGCTGAATTCAGCTGTGTTGGCTTTAAAGGTCATGTACCTTTTATACCACCATTTCACAGCAACGGATAGCCACTGCTTTTTTACGTGTGCAACTTGAGGACAAATAGTACAAAATTTGGCTGGAGCAATGCATGTTAAGCTTCTGCTTTAAGTGCACTATACCTGTGTGCTTTCAAAGTGCAGGTCATATAGACAGTGGTACATACTTTTGCTTTAACTAGGCACATCAATATTATTTAGTGGGTGCAATAGGGGAACAGCCATTCTCACTTTGTTAGCTAGAATAGAGTTCTGGCATGCGGAGAGAGCTCCCACAAGGGTGACAGAAATCGTTTATGCCCAAAACGGCTGGATTTGCTGAGCACCTTGTTAGAATCCTGGCTTTCGTCTGCAAATACTGCAAGCAATTAATCAAGAATAAAATAACGCTCCAAGAGTGCCGTTGGAAAACTAAGATAAATATTACAATAGTTAATTATACCTCTTATAAAAAATGTTATTCTACCTTTCACGGTAATAGTATGAATGTAAGAAAAGAATGGCACTTTGCATGAAACATGATATTCTGGACTATTCTTGGAAACAATGTACCTTCCAGTTCATCTTCTGAGAGCGCGCTTCCTGCCAACAGTGTGCGGTCTTAGTTTCAGGTCCCTGCGTTTTATCTCTGCATTATAAATGCATGAGCAGTCTGCTGATGGAAAAATAGACCAATCAGAGAGAGAGAGAGAGAGAGAGAGAGAGAGAGAGAGAGAGAGAGAGAGGCAGATGAACAGTGTGTGTGTGTCACAGAGAGAAAGAAGTAGATGAACTGTGTGTGTGTGTGTGTGTGTGTGTGTCAGAGAGAGAGAGAGAAGCAGATGAACAGTGTGCGTATCAGAGAGAGAGAGAGAAAAGAGGTGGAGGGAGTAGGTGTGTGTGTGCACGCTTGGACACACGCGTGTGTTTGTGAGAGAAAGAGACAGAGAGAGAGAAAGAGAGAAATTTTTTTTTAAATAAAATTGAAAACCTGCACCTAATACTGGGTCACTCTCCCTGTGCTTTAATTTTAAAATTAATATGTAAGTTTAATTGTAACAGATAAAAAAAACTGCTTTGAAAATGAGTTTGTGAAAGGGGTTTTCTCTATCAGTGTGATCATTCAAAATTTATTAAAGATGTGATTGAAGGTGTTAAATAAAATAGAACAGGTGTCACAACACAATAGACGTTTCAGTTGGAAGTGGTATTTTCTCAATGCATTTCATTACTATTCATCTGGACTTTAAGAAGCCGACTGTTAAAAGATAAACCAGAACCATTACATAAGACTGAAAACAGAAGCACCTGAGATGTGACTTTGGAATACATTTGCACCCGACACAGTGAAACAGTGATGTGTTTTAACCTCATCTCCACAATTACCCTGTCTGTGTATCCAAATTATTCATCACATGCTAGAGGGAAAATAAAGTCCAAGGGAAGTATAATTAAGGAACACAATGGAGTTCACACAGCTGACCTAATAAAATCAGAGTTAGAGTGATTTCATGAAGTACAGATGGAACCTGTAGCACTTCTAATTTGATGCTGGATTTCGTTATGATGGAGCGTCATCTTCGTCCAGATGGCACTGCTTGTATTTATAATTCATATTTCAGTTTCTTTTTTCTCTGTGAACTGAATGAATGAATTGTACAGGCAAATGAGCTTCTGAGGCTCCTTTAAAATATTTCCAGAACAACCACATGTAGGGGGACAAGCAGAACACCGAAGAACCTTTTCGAATGATGTATCAAAACGTTGCTCTCTTAACCCAAAACCCACACTCAAACCTGTTGTGGGAAACGGACTTCCTCTCAAAGACATCAGATCAGGAGCGTGCCTGGTGAGAACGGCAGGCTGTTATGGCTGCGTCTAAAGCCACATTTGTGCTTCTCAAATATTTATAGCACGTTTTGACTCCTATTCGCATGGAACGAATGGTTATAAGGGATGCATATGTGACTGACAATATTTATCTGGTACTTGATCAAATCGCACCGTTTAATTTAAATAATTTAAAATTATGTAAATAGCAACACTTTCACCACAATGCAAGATGGGATCAGATTGGCTTCAGGGAATATTAGAGAGAGTACCTTACATTCATAAATAGGGTATCCGATTGCAGCGACACAGTAGCACATAATAAGCTTGAGAAAAACAAGGAGAATTCAGTGTATCTGGAAAGTAATACTTTGAGGCTTACAACACCAGCCAATACCAGTATTACAACTTATTATCAATCATTCAAACACACGTCCTTTCAGAGCTGAGCTGTGTACTGTGACTGGGGTAAGAACATGACATTCTGGTTAGACTTGTCTTATCATGAATATCGCATTGTCTGGGGATTTCAAATGTAGGTATTGGGAAGCAATTTATCAGTAGGCCTAGTGTGGAAGGAAAAGATGATTGAAAATAGTCATGTTTATGTTTAACATTCCGTCTTTTCCCTGAAGGATTCAGTGCTGTCATTAGCCATAGAAATAACCGTTCCTTCCTGTACTTGTCCTGACAGTCGCAAAATATCAAAATTGCGATAGATTGGCAAAAAAAAAAGGTTTTCTATACAGCTGTAGATGACCGCTTTTATCTTCAGGAGCCTTGTGAACAGGAGAAGAGGACCTGATTTGCAGCTACACTTCTAACATGGCGTCTTGATAGACAAAAGCTGAAATGTTGCACAGTGTTTCTTTAGTGCGATTGGCAGCTGAAGTGGTCTGGCTTTTATATGGACAATATGACAAATGAGATTTTTAAAAATTACTATATTACAGAATGTATATTCTAGTAGTAGTTTTGTGTTGTCCTTTTGTGTCCTGAGGGAACGTTGTTTTGTTTCACCGTGTACTGTACCAACTGTATACAGCTGAAATGACAATAAAAAACCACTTAACTTGACCAAGGATATTTTTGTCTTTCATTCATTCAGTTGTAAATATAAAGCATTTCTTTTGTTGTGTTAAAGCTCTTCTTGTCAGGTAATTTGACCATACTGTTCATACTTATATAAATCATTTATATTGCCTTAAAATTATAATGGAAAGACCAAGCTTAACAGCTGTCCTGAAGGTTTATGATACCTGCACTGACCGTAATGTTGTCTATAAACAGTAGTACCACTACTCCCTCTGGAATCTCATAAACTGTTCAGCATGATATTAATTTTGAAATGTTTTCAATCGCACTCACGTCGCACATGAAGACATCTTTTAATCTGGTTAACTGACATTTCTCCGAACCATTAGACAACATCATTATCAAATCAAATTTTGACCTTAACCCTGAACAATTTTAAAATGCATTTGTTTTATTTACCTTTACACATGCATGCTGCAATGCTAAATTCTGTTCTGTGATAATATAACCATATACTGTATTCATTTCAAATGTACAGCAAACTGCTGTAAGGTGCCTAACATATCAGCCAGACTGAATTCCATTATGCATACTAAGAAAAATCCATCCTTCACAAACTCACCATGAGCCCAGGTGACAAGTGATTACAAGAAACAACAGTAATTTTAATTCTCAGTTTTGTTTTGCAATTTTTCTTCCCACAAAATCAAGCCCAAGGCCTTCTTATCTGGTTGATTTTGATATGATTTGCCTAGTTTTTCCTGCTGAGAGAATTTTGGCTCTCTTCACCCATGCCTAACCAACAGTGTTTTTGTGTCCCTCCATTCTGTTTTTAGCACCAATTTTAAGCAGTTGTGGATTTACTTCTGTGACTCCAGTATTTTTATTTAGTTTTTTCAACTATTTGATATCCTGGTGACCATTTCAATCTGAGGCTTAACCAATGTGGATAACCATTGGAACTGGTGGAAAGCAAACACCCACTGTGGAACACAGCTGCAGTACCCAAATAGTTACAAACACTCATCATACTAGAAAAAAAAATGTGTGTGTGTGTGTGTGTGTGTGTGTATTATTTATCATATGTGCCTTAAATGGGTTGGATATACCTTGCTTTGTACCCTAAGTTGCTTGAAACAGGTGACTTGTGACCCTGCAGAGGATTAGAGATTGGTCAATAAATGGCAGAATGAATGCAATTACATTCTTTCACACTTAAAAACAGTAAATAAATCATCTCCATCTCTTGCCAAAGCATTGTGCTGTGATTCTGGCCTATCTTAAATGACACAGGGGGGCCCAAATGGACAGCAGAATCTCCTGTGCAAAATGACACCCAGTCCAAATATGACTCATCTAGAAATCGAAAATTTCTCGTCTTTGCATTTACATTTCTACTGATTAACTTTAAAACTTTCCAGAGCCAGAGCTGTGACGTTCAGCATTTAGAATACTGAACACTTTCATTAACCCAATTTATGATATCATGTCTGCTCACCCATTGAGACCTCGGCATGAGAGGGAATAATTACGTAGGAATGGAACCTGTCAGAACCATTACTTCTGACTTTAGACTCCAAGCATTTCAAAGCAGCCTCATAAAGTCCTCTGTAGCTTTAGGTTTCTCATGATTTAATAATATGCTTTAGATGCCTTAGACTGTCCTGTAAGTGAAGTGTTATAGCAAATACACCGTTTGATTTCTGTGTTTATAGCTTCTCTGCTAACGCCTGCAGGGTTTTGACGACATGTGAGACGACGATGGCGGCCAGTGGCTCCACTCGCGTCCCTCAATTCCTCTCTCCATCACGCACAGAAGACAATGAGCTTCTTCATCTGGGAAAAAACAGTCTAGGCATACTTGCCTAAAGGAGCCCTTTCATCAACGTTGTGCGGCTGTTCTTTCGGTGTCCGCACAATAATAAACCCATGAATTCCGCAATGCCTCTAATGTGGTCTTCAAGCTTCCTGTACCCTCTAATGATACAAAAACACAAGATAATATCCTCGCCCATTAAACCAAGCGTGTGCATGTGTAAGTCAGAACTACATATCTGCTCTCGCAATTTTCTGTCTGAAAATAAGTGAAAATAGTGAGTCTCCAGATGATTTGGTAAGATTAATGTGTAAAGATTTTGTTTTATTGTCTACAATTGGAAATACTTTTCGCACCTTTAACATATTTGGTTAATTTTAAACTATGCTCAACTCAAACAGTCAATGTAAGGCAATGTTAATTTTTAAAGTTATAATGAAAGCAGCTAAGCTGAATATGCACATGCCTTCTTCAGATTTTCCTGTTATTTTGATGCCTTTCTATATTTCCCTACATTTTTGCTTGAGTCTGTTCTGCTACTCAGCTTGGCCATGAAGACATGTTGTCCAGACTAATGCTTCACCTTGAGCTGTAGAGGACTCTGTTCACCTTTCCGTAGATGGTTCTACAAGAATTTCTAATAAAACTACAGACACCTTAGGCACCTGGAACAGAACCCAATATAGAAGGCTCAGTTGCCGTCAAAGAAATTTATAAGTACATTTTTAAATAGATTAAATGGACAGAGATAAATTTCAACTATATTTAAACAATACTAATGTTAATTATTTAAAACATGGCCACCCATGCTAAGACACTCCCAGTCTTATCTTTCATTAATAATTAGGTTTATCCATTCATTTAGAATCACAAGTTTCACGTGTCCTGGAGGACATGGATTGTGAACCAAGTGAAGACATCATGAGTGAACTGCTTCACTACATTTCCCACTACAAAATCTTCACGTTTCGCTTTTACACTTACACTTATACCTACATATTTATATAGCGTTAAACTTGTTATAGACAAGGGACTCAAGTCTCTTTTAAACCAGTATAATTTCTGACACTTTGCTACTTTATATTCTGCCAAAACATCTTCGGTTTTGTAGAAGAAGATTGAAATGGAAACCTCAAAGAGCCTGTCCCTGAGTTTGGGATGGCATCTGTGGGAACGGAACACTGTGGTCTGTCCTGGCATGGAGGAACGAGGCCCCTTCCTGTTACCTCTGATTCAGAGATGGATGCCGCCTGTCACTGCAGCCCACCTCAGAGTCCGCCAGATGCGGCGAGGTCACAGGAAGAGCACTCAAACTGCCATCCATCTCTGCCCAGCCCAGTGCTGGTCCGTCTCCCCTGGCAGCATCCAATATCCATTTAGTCACTTCAAAAAAAAAAAAAAAAAAACCTGCTTACGTGTATAAAATAGGGTGGCAGAATCTATTGACCTGAGATACCTGTGTGTTTGGGTAAACGTGAAAATCCTTCAGGAGGTGGAAAATACATGCTGAGGTAACAGCTACGAGTCACAGGTAAACATTGGGTAAAAATTTGTCATTTAAAAAAGACACTTTAAAAAAGACAAAAAAAAAGAACTAAGTCTATGAAGCACTGGGTTGTATTATCATTATTAATTATTATTATTATCATTATTATTATTATTATTATTATTATTTTCCCCATCATCATCACCAGTTTAAAGCATCCATCCATCCATCCATCCATCCATCCATTATTTTCTGTTTCCCAGCCATTTATGCCGTTCCAGGTCATGAGCAGCCCCGAGTCTGTCCCAAGCAAGCAGGGTAGACCCTGCACAGGGAGCCAACGCATCACAGGCTTTTAGTCATTTTATGTAAAATATAAATATCAAATTGAAATTATGTTTCTCCTTAACTGAAGATTTACATTTTTTTTCATACTGCACTAGCATGAAAAATAAAAGACCGTTGTGTATTTTTCTCTGGGACAAATTTAAAGAGTGAATGTGACAGCCTTTGGATTCCCTTGGTGTGCATACCAACCGATTCTGTCACTGAACCTGTGCTACTTTCCATTAAATGGTACTTTCTTTAAATCCCACTGAAAATATTCAACCACAACTTTACACACCAGATTCAGGTAATTTAATGCCATTTTGGCCACTCAAATGGGTCACCATTGCCCTATTTTCTTTGGTAGGGGTAAAATAGTATAGTGGCAATGTAAATTTTATATAAATTAGAATATTTTAATAAATGGTTCTTGAATTATTTTACTGTCAAAATGCTGACTTTCCAATACCATATTTCAGTCATTATTATTTTTACAATTTATTTTAGTTTTGTGGTTAAATTTGCTGTGATGTTACAATAGTACCTTAGTTACATATTTGAAAAAATGAATACTTATGTGCATCTTTGAGCAAAAGCTCGATGTTTTTTAGTTTAGCAAATCAGCCCCGATTTCACAAAAAAATGATCTAATAAAACAAAATGGTAAAATCTGCACAACTAAATTAATGATTTACAAAAATACAGAGAATAATAACAATGAACATTGTACCTTTGCTCTCCATTCCTGCTAATGGTGTCTGGTAAGTAAGCTCACGTTTGTCCCAGATAGTCAATTATAGGCAAGAAAAATCAGAATGTCTGAGATTCATGGATACCAATTATGCAAGGGGTGCACAAGCAAAAAACGTACATTCCTAGATTTCAAATTTGTTCTAGAATAATAGGACAGTACCATAGAAATATACTGAAAAACCTGGAAAGTTTATTTTCTATTTAGTGCAATGGTACATTCCACTTGTGGACTACATGCGATAATGATTCACTGTTCTGACCTTTAGCATATGAATTGAATGTGTTCCGTTCGTCCTTTTGTTGATAAGGCTATAGAAGGTAAGCATGTGAAACTCTTACTATCAGAGTGAAAGAACACAGTGCTGTGGAATTACAAGGTAGGCACGTCTCAAACAGCCATTGCTAACTTCAGAGCAGACCGTCAGGCAGGTTTGGATTTACTGTGCTCATAACCCTGGCCTCAGTGCTGGATGTTTATTCTACAGAGCTAAATCTTTTCAGCTTTCACTACCTGGTCTTTTCATGACACATGACAACAAAATATGGCCTTGAATTTATGACAGAAACACTGATTGCTGTTAATTTGTCTGGATTACCATCGTTCTGGGCGCAAAAATTTGTAAGCAGGCTTGTCCATTTTGCCCCAACAAATGGAGGAGAGTATGAACCGTACAGCCATTGAGGGACCAGGGTTCATCGTCTGACATCGTCTGATGACCCTTATTTCCACTGCATCTGAGACTTAGCTTGAACGTGCAAACTGGCTCGTTACGCCTAATCCACAGTACAGAAGATAGCATCGTGAGCAGAAACCTCCCGGAGCATTCATTTACAAACGCCTTCATGCTCTAATTGTGTAGCCTATTTATAATGCGCATCATCAATAATACAGTTATTAGCACTGCCAGCAAATAATGATAAGAAGATCACTGGTGTTTGTGCTCACCACGAGGCTGACAGAAAAAAATGCAAAAAAAAAAAAAAATCAAACAAACAAAAAGCAAACAAACGTCACCCCCCCCGCCCAGATAGTTAGCAACAAACAGAATATTCAGAGGAGGACAGTGAGGATAAAAATATCTTGCCTGGAGTATTCAAGTTTTGCCAATTTACAACATGATCTCATACAAATCAAAGTTTGCTACCAATTTGCTCTCGCTGAAATATCCTGAGGGCTACCGTTTGTTCATTCTCTTTTTGGAGGCTGGAAGTTAACCACATTGAAACGACGCCCGAGAACACGTCCACAGACTATGTTCATGAAAGTGCATTAATGTCAGTTCGGTAAACACCGCTTTCATTTAGCCGGGCGAATATATCACGGACTGTTTACAAATCACATCACTCCCATAGCAAATCCCATCCTTATTTAAGATGCCTGTGGTTTTCCATCTCCTACCAGAACCAGACTGGCTACTGTTTTTGAGAAAGGTGAGATGAAAACCTCTCCCGACTATTACATCTATTCTACTTTATTACTCGTCTTTTGGGAAAACGGGGGGGTTGAGGGCGGGGGCACAGGTTTACTGCAAGCTATCTGTTTACATTTTCCCTACAAGCTTATTGGAATTATAATTGTGTTCCATGATGCCTGGCTTTGGTGCAGGGGTCTGCTGAAAGGTTCCACAGTCCCAAAGAGATGAAGAAAAATGAAGCCAGGTCTGTGAGATTCGATTACTTGTGCAAAAACTGCAGTCATACTTTCTCTCTCTCTCTCTCTCTCTCTCTCTCTCTCTCTCTCTCTCTCTCTCTCTCTCTCTCTCTCTCTCAGAGGAAGCAAAACTCCTGGGCAGAACAATATTAAATGGGGAGTAGTGATGGTTCGTGTGAAACGGAACCATTTCCCAATTATAGGTCCACCCTTAATCAGAAAGTGTTCAGTGTGATAGAGGATTATGGATGAGATCATTACAACAGCCCTAATACTGATAAAGTCACAATAAAGGAATGTTATGGACTGTATTAATAACTTATTGACTGCATCACCTTTTTCGGTCCAGTGCAAGTCAATTAAGGTAATCTTACGAATGTATAGCAGGTATAACAGTAAAAATGCAATTCTACTGCACACCATGGTGTGCAGGTAAATTATACAAAATAAAAGGCTGCTGTTGCATGTGCAGTTTGTACGAGCTGCTAAAACCAGTTGGAGTCTGTCAATGTAGGGAATTAAGGTCAATAACGTTGTGCCAGTTATAGACATTTTTTCCATACTTTGAGCCATCAACTTTATGTTTGATTATTAAAAAAAAAAAAAAAGTTTCATTATTCTCACAGTAAGGTCACACACTATGCTCTGACCTTGCAATATCTCAAACTGTGGAGAGGCATACCGTGTTTGTGGAGCTGTACAAATCTTATATGTTGTTATTAATTAAAAGGGGTTTATATTTCAATACCTCCATGGCATTGATCCAATGACTGGGAAGCTGTTTCATAAAAACAACAAAGACACATATCAGACTCCCTACTCTGTCACCGATTCAATATTATTGGAAGCATGCTGATATACAAATACATGCACGCATGCGTGGACACACACACGCACGCACGCAAGCAATGCACATAAATAAAGAGCATTTACAGCATTAACATTTACCAAAGGAAGAAAAATGAACATACTAGACTCCTGTGAAATTATAGCCCTGGATATTCCCAGCTGGTAGACTGTAATATGTAAATGGTGAGATGTAGTTTCATTAGGAGGAGAAGATGAAGCTCATCAGATAATTCACAAATGTCATAGCCATTGTGAAAAGTCCTTCTGCACAAGCTGTCTCTGTCCTTGTTATTGATTAAAGAACAGTTTTGAAACCTGTCCTTGTACTGCCTACCATATGATAATTTCACCAATATTCGTCAGTCAATATTTAATTACATGCTGAGCAATTTGCTATTGCTTACCAGAGAACAGACCATGTTTTGTGTATGCAAATAAATCAATAAAATCATGCTGATACAACGTGCTTTTCAACAAACACGCGGAAGGAAGCTACGCCATGGCACGGAAGTGTGCTTGTCATTTCAGCAGCAGATAGTAAATATGCGT
This sequence comes from Chitala chitala, assembly GCA_025773905.1. NCBI lineage: Eukaryota > Metazoa > Chordata > Actinopteri > Osteoglossiformes > Notopteridae > Chitala > Chitala chitala. The sequence goes on along the minus strand of JABJVR010000007.1, from coordinate 8,472,494 downwards.
ATGGCTTCATATTAGGCTAAATATTAGCACTTACTAGCTCCTGTTCATTCTGTGAAATATCTGCAGATTGGACATGAGACTAGATAGATTTCTACACAATCCTTTACTCACCCTACTTATACAACACGTACAATTTCTCCCCTGTTTGCTTTAATCGACTAATAATACAGAGGTTTTTGCAGACCTCTGGAGAATGAAGAGGCGACTCCTAATGGTGATTAATCATAATTGCATTTCAGAGGCAGTGAGCATATATCCTTCTCCATGCCCGCTCATTGGCCAAACCAGAAACTGTGCCACTGCTATCGGGATCATGGTGAAACAGCCAAACCTGAGACAGGCCCACAATCACTCCACACAGTCCAATTTTCACTCATTTTCATTTCATTCATCTTCCTTTATTTATGTAATATATATTTATTTATTTATTTTCATTTCAGCTGTGCTGTAAATCACCTCCTCCTTCCACACTCCCGTGAGCAACACATAAAGTCCCAAGAAATTTGCCCTGTCAAAATTTTCCCCGTCAACAACATCCCCAATTGAAAAAGAAAAATGTTATGAAAAAAATCGTACAGTTTCTGTAACATATTTCAGAGTTTCCATAGTTTTGTTTCTGATGATCATCCTCCCCATTTTACGATGTTCCGTATAGTGTGTGGAAACAATGACATAATGATTCTCTCCTTGCTTGTTTGTCTGTTTGTTTAAATTTTGCCTTTGTCTGTTTTCATACCCTCAGGTTAATACAATAGGGGAAATCTGACAGTTTTCTGATTTACCTTGTAATTTGGTGCCAATCAAAATGTACTGCATTATATCTCCTGGATTCATACAGCAGTTCAAATATGGCCCCTATTGCCCAGTCCTGATCCCCCCCACTTAGCAGAGATGCATCTCTTCCAGTCATGGTTTGGTGAGTCATGTTGAGCAGTGTGCACCGATGAACAAAAAAGACACGTTTACATTGGACACCGGTTGTTTCAGTTACACTTGTGATTATTTTTGTCATGCATCATGGACACCCGTGGCAGCGCAATTCAATTACAGCATTTGGGTGCTCTGCTGACCAGAAACAGCAATAACTGTAATTCTATACTCGGTTTATGCCTGCAAAAATCTGCATTTCGAGAGCACTTTAGTCAGTGTCAGAGACAATGACGATTTGCGTTTTATGTAAATGAAAGACGTAGGTTCTAGTACTGGACATAGATACTGGTTTACAAAGATTGGTTATAGGTAATATAATTGCACATTGAAAAATACATGTTGTGGTATATGTAAATATTGTTAGACAAAATATGAAAAACAGGTTTTTTCCCATGCCAAAGTAATTGCACGGACTGGGATATCGGGGCGGTATTTTTTTAAGCACTGTGCGTTAACAAAAGTAAAAGGTCACTCAAAGAGACTGTGCTGGCATTAGCATTCACTCAGCAAATGCTCTCAGTGTCTATGAATGAGAGAGAAGCAAACACAACGTTCCTCTTTGAAATAAAGTCCTTACAGCTACACATCCTTCAGTGGAAAATACCACCCTTCAGACAGCGATGAGAACAAAAAAAAAAAAGAAATACAACACGACCAAATTACTGAAAATAAATGTAAGCTGTTAAAGCCATACGGTATATCTTACATATCAGTTTATTCCTCTGCACGCTGGGTGATATTATTTTATTACATTCATTGTCTCTGTGAAATACTTTTCCAAGGTCACGCAAGATTACAGCAGCTGGAGAGAGTTTGATGGGTTATCTATACCACAATTAAAGTTCATGGTAATATATGGAGGTTGACATCTTTTTTGTTTAACCTCTGTACTTTAGTGCAGAAACTGTTTCAGATCGGGACTTCAGCATATAGAATATTATTAATTATGATGTGAAACTTCTTGGGGTTATTGCAAACTCAAAACGCAAGTATTTCCTCAAACCCAGGAGTTTTTTAGTAGGCCTAACGATGGCAGAACTATTGAGACCTTTATGTTCAGCACCTTGGTGGTGTTATAATAAAAAATAAATAAATAAATAACAACAAAAACAACAACAACAATAATAATAATAATAACATATTCATGAAAAAAACATTCAGACATATTATGGAACTGGCAAAAATATATAACAGAAGAAATGAAAAGAACATCTACATGCCCTGGAGCCCTCCTTCCCCTTCCAGGTTTGCATCCATTCAACTTTCTGCTTATCAGCCATATGTAATGAACTTTCCTTTCAATGAGCCTCCTCCTGATGTTCCTTGTTATTATTATATTTCACTAAAGTCTTGAATGCATAAAAATATAAACACTTAAAACATTCTGAAAATAGAAATAAAAACACTCCTAGCAATAATAAAAAGGAAATTGAAATATCCATATCCACACAAAATATCACACAATCAGATCCTACAGGCGTTTCCCTGGAGCTGCAATCTTTAAAGCGAAGCAGGCTAAATTAGCAGGCTATAAGCTAGTCGACAATATATTTTAACGGGACTTTGATGACCCATCATAATGCTTTAATGTATTTTTTAATAATAATGATAACCTTTCATCTCTGAGGTAAGTATCATAGAATTTCAACTTTCTTAAGGCTATGAACTATAGGTGTATCTACCTCATCTACCTCATGTAACTAAAAAAAGTTTGCTACACCCGCCCTCCCATTTAAGGTCCAGCTGTACTATAGAAGACAGCAATGCAAAAGGAGTGAGACACAAGCTTTCTGTTTGTTATGTACCTCATTACAAAAGGAACTCTTTATATGTTCTCTGTATTTCACACATAACAAATCATAGTTCAAGTGAAATGTGAAAACAGAGCATGTAAAGGTTGTAAAACCCCCAATAAAAGGAAAAAAAAATTGAAGCAAATATGTGAATGTTTCTTCAGTGTTAATCACCTGTCTTTTGAGACTACTGTATTACAATGCATGAACCTACTAGAGATGTGCATTTTCCCTGATTAAGCCTATCTGTGAGACAGTGCATTTCAGCTGAGTAACGTGCTCTTTTCTTTGTCCATCCTAAAGCTCATGTTCTATTGCACAGCTTGGCAGGACAGAGATATGCAGTGTTTCTATAACAACTGATTTATGATAACACAACAAAGGCGAGCATTACAAAGAGAAGCGTTTCCTACACTGAGCACCATTCCAAGGTCAGCGTGTTCAGTGCTGTTTTTTATTAAGCATTCATCCTTTATCCATAGCTCGCATCATAAAGTTTCAAATGTTTAATCGTTCATGTTGTATGTCAAAAAGCTAATCGATTTGGGAGGGGGGTGTCCAAATACATAGCTTTGTTTAATTATTCTGTGTTTGCCTGTAGTTAGTGTTGCTCATTGGAGGAATCCTAACCACTGATTACACACTGCCTGGGCAAAAAAAGTCATGTTGTGCCTCTGGAGGCAGTGTTATTAGCTGGTGTTGTTTCAACTTGTCTGGTCTAAGTGCAGCTAAGTTATTCAGCAATAAAATGAAGTCAGCTGCGTATTTGAATCTACTGAATGGCCAGATTCTCCTATCAGTGGATTTTTGTCTTCCCTGACCACACTGGCAAATTCCACGCCAACATTCATTTGGCTAAAATCATGAAACAGGGGTTCAAGGAGCACGAGGAATCACTTACACACATGAATTGTCCACCACGCAGTCCTGACCTTAACCCCCATGGAAGTCTTTAGCATGTGCTGGAAAAGACTTTAGAGAGTGGTTTGACTGTACCACTATAAAATATTAGTGAAAACTGAATGCAGATGTGAAAATAAATGTTGAGGCATTGCATAAACTCATCAAAACAACGCCACAAAAAACGCATTCCGTAATCTAAAGGCGGTCCAACTAAATATTAGTGTGCACTTTTTATTTTGGACAGGAAGGGTATTTTTAGAAAGGCAAACAAACAGAACTTTTGTAGTAAAATTCAAACTCACCTGCTGCTAAACTCTACACATATGAAGCGGTATAGAAGATGACTGACTGACTGACTGGTACAAATGTGGTTATCTTGATTGACTATCAATGGAAAACTTCTGCTTAATGAGACATATACAGTTCACAAAACACACGTCCTATGAAACAGTAGCCCATTCTTGAGAGATGCTCGCCATAATCGCTCTAGATTCTAAAGAGGTTTGGAACTAGCTCCTTGTCTCTCCACAGACGTTATTGTTAATACCGCTTTGTTGTCGTTTTTCCTTTCTTCACTATTATACGTGTGTCTAAGCAGCAATGAGTGGCCGCTTTTAGTATAGCCAAAAATAGCTGTTCCTCCCACCAGCTTCTATTGTCTTTATTTGCCTACCCACGTGTGCTTCAGCGCGAACCGTGAAGTCAAACGCACATCAAGCGTCGCGATAACAATGGGCGCTCTTTAACAAGCTTATTTTCGCAGTTTGGGATCCTGGCTCCGTGAGCGAGGCGAGGCGCTATGCTTTGCAGGCGGGGCCACGTGGCCATTAAGTAATGGCACCCGCCGTAGGCACAGAGAACACGGCTAATTCCTAATGGCAGAGCGCTCGCCTTTCTCCCCACACCGACCACACGGGAGGGCAATTAGCCAGGCACAAGACGGAAAATGACTGTAATTTCTCCCTTTTGCAAGCAGGCCCACATCTGCCCACTCTTGCTAGCTAGGCTGACCCCAAACTCAACATGTCAGCTGAGGTCATGCCAGGTATGCTATTCTCAATACCTAGCCTCCATGTGTTGAGTTTGCACCTCACTCTTGTTCTTTAAAAATTTGGCTTTTAGATTGGTTCTGCTTAGTTCATCACTAAAAAAGGTAATTGCCTTTATAAAGTGTTCTATGAAGCCAGGTCTGTGAGATTCGATTACTTGTGCAAAAGCTGAAGCATACTTCTCTCTCTCTCTCTCTCTCTCTCTCTCTCTCTCTCTCTCTCTCTCTCTCTCTCTCACATTTGAGAGTGTGCATGTCTATTTGTTAACCCATGTTAAGTGCCCATAATGTGCCATTTATGGTATATGACTGGGATAAACTGCACATCAAATCCCAACATCTTAATTTAAATGATTCACTTTGGTCAAACTTGATCTTGGCACGCTGCCAGTACGTTTAATTCAAAAGGAATAACACTCCACCTTACTTTTATTCATTGTGTTATTATTCATTTTTTTGAACTAATTCAAGTTGCAGTATAATTAGTTTTTTTGTTGCATCTTTTTGCATAACTGCATAATAAGAATAATCTAATATGAGAAGGACTTATATTACAATGTCATATTTTGAAATTAAAAACATGGTCAGAAATACAGAAATGAAACAAAAACCTTGCAGTTGGATTTCACATCTCACACACTACTTACATGTTTATTTAATTTTGACAGAGTGGGGAGAAATGAAGCAAGCCAACACAGGTTCTGCATGCCATTAAGCCCTAATGGAGTGAAGGCCATGGGGCAGTCAATGACAAAGGAAGCCCTTCAGGAGCGAAATCTCTGGCTGCAAAGCGAGCGCGTTTCCGCATTCTACTCCCACTGTCTGCTGACCCCAGAGTCTTTGTTGTTTCGCTTCACAAACGTCCGTGTAGCCACTCGGGAGGGACCGTGCCCTCCACCCTGCCAGCACTCCGTCCCCCCCACCCTCCCCTCCATCCGACTCCCCCTTGACCCACCTTCTCAGCAGTGCCACATGAAAACATTTACACAGTCTTCATTGTGGATTCCTACGACATTCCCGAGGAGAACAATGAATAGCAGTTGACACTGTGCAGATTCGCTGGTCCCAGCTGTCGCTTGCCTTTGGCTGCATGCAAAGCAAGGGGCGGGTGGCACTGTAGAGGTGGGGGTGGACGCTGGAACAAAGACCCTCTCTGTGTAATCATGGCTATGAGGGGAATCGCATACTGGCACAGGGGTCTTTTCACTCACATGGGCACCGGAGGCACGCGGTAAGGCGAAGGTGTTTGACTGCTGTTCCTGTTCTGTAGGAACGGTGCGTTATCTCCACCAAATGCATTGGGGATGCAAAGCAAGGGATAAGAGGTAGAATAAGGTAGGACAAAAGAGCCATTATAGAGGAACTGTTTATTTATCTATATATTTGTTGTGCTGCATACATTTTTAATGTAAGAAAAGCACCTCGAGAAAAGAGCATGGAGATGCTCTGCACTTTGTTTAAAGCCTGCATCGATTCCCCTGCACCTTTATGCATTCACTCTCTCTCTCTCTCTCTGTCACTCACGCACACACACGAGCACATACGTACACACACACACACACACACACACACAGCAAGCACGCACGCCTCACTGCTGGGAACAATGAGCAGTGAAACAGGGCAATGGACAGCTTGTCACAGCAATCTTGGGTGTTGCTAACATGATTGTACAGCCCAGTTGGGCTTGGTGTGGCCTCTGTCCATACCACTGCCGACACTGGGAAGAAAAAAAAAATTCTTTTTGCAATTAGATACAGCAAACAGATTTTCACAGTTGTTTAGGACCAAAAACAACAACATCAACAACCGTAATAATAATAATAATCATCATCATAATAAGTAAGAACAAAAATGTAGTGAGACTAGGATTGCATATTCCAAACCTTTCTTTATATTAAACACATAATAATCCTATTTCTACCCTGAAACAAGGACGTGCCAGGGCTAACCTTTACAACCATCATACCTGTGGAAAATAATGTTAAATGTGTGCAGACATCCATGTACCCTACATTCATTGTCTTTTGTGGAGAATAAAACAAATAAATATTAAAAGGAGAGAAATCTGAATCAACGGGTTTCTTGTTTCTCACATAAACTTGTAGAGCCCTGTAAATTAAAACCATGCCAGATATGCAAGTTTGTACATGCAGATGGATTGCAGTATAACGCCGTGGGCTGTCTTTATCATTCTGCTCACATTTCAGCCTTTTTGCGATAGTAACTCCACTCACTGGCTAGCTTTAATCACCGCAGAAGCTCAATATTCATAAGAACCTGCACCGGCTTGGCTCTAACCTGAGCAAACGCAGATTAATGCCTGGGATCTCCACTGATCACACTGACACTTGGCACAGCTGAGGCAGGAGGGATCAGGAGGAAGACCTTTGATCCGCTAAAGCCTCGTCAGTCGGCTCACGCTCGTCAAACCCGGGGATGAAGCCGTCTGCGACAACGGCAAGACCTGAGAAACCACCCCCACCCCCACCCCCTAACGCAACCTCCTCCGCAGCGACTTAATTGTCACCAGAGGGCGTACGCATCCGTTTCTGGTGTTTCCAAAATCTGCCGCGTGTCTTGCGACGCCGCACGTGCTGAGTACCGACATCCGGCACGCATGGGAAAGAGCAAAGGTCATCCTCACTCGACTCCGACAGACTCGGCACTACAGCGTATGTTGCAGAAGCACTGGTGCTTTTGTCAGTGCATTCGCCGTCCGCTGTCATGAGGAGTAGCACGCCCAGCAAAGGAACTCTTTTCTCATGCCCGCATCACTCATTCGACAAAGGTTGTTTTAAACAAATATACACATTCATACAAGGCCATCACATTTAGATAATAGGTTAACCATACATTAAAATGCATTTAACAAAAAAAGTCACTGGATTGCTTAAGACCAATAACTTCAAAACAATGTGACAACAGACTGAAGGTTTTCCCTCACTCAGAAAATATCGGAGAGTAATAACCACTTGATTAACAGTAAGAAGGTTAATTCCAAAACTGCAGTAGCATTTCAGCCTCTCCTTTTTCTGATCTTTATTTCATCTCTGTGCTTACAAAGCTAATGACCAAGAAATGATGTACTGTAATACACACATCAGTCTTCAATAATAAACTCTGGTTTTATTATCAGAAGACACTGAAGTGACACTACTCTCTCATTATCAACTTATGCAACTTTGTAAGCCTATTAACCTTGACAGGTTCTCACACCTCCTCCCCTCCTCTTCCTCCCTCTTCTTCATCATCTTCTTCTTTTATTATTATTATTATTTAAACATTGTGGTATCAGTACACATATGTGTGTTAGCTGAACACTGCTGCTCCATCACTGTGAGTAACTATTAATACTTAAACCCATTAAGCTTTCAAAATGACCAAGTGAAACCAATATATATCTAAATGATGGTTAATTGTGTGGAAATGTGCCCTTTCAACTGTGCAATTAACTACAGACCATCATAAAAAGTAATCCTCAAAACGCCAGGTAAAAGTAGGATGTACATTTACTCAGTTTTGCAGTTACTGAACTAGGAACACTATTGAACACTTCTTTAATATCTGCTCTACAATGTCACACACTCCGAAAACCAAAGGAGTCAGTTGTCTTTCTGCGAAAGCCATTTCTGTAGTCATATCAATTTCTTTTTCTGAATAAATAATCAAAGCAATTTTCATTTTCCCACTGACAGTAACCCTAATCTTAGTGTCTAATAAGAATTTCTGAATATTTATGGCTTCTTATCAATGCTCTTTGTGCAATGTATACACAATGAATGCCGAAATAAAGGCGATGGACAATAGGAAAATAGATCAATCAGAACCTCATTTCATTCGTATATATATCACTACAACAATGTTGAAAGAGGAGTTTGCCATTACTCTTTCTGATAAATTATTACACAAATTGACACACAAAAGACTTGAAAATGAAAGTTACATCACAGATGTAAGATGTCATCACACTGACATACATTATAATCAAACCGACACAGTACAAAGTAAACAGATCTTCAATCCTCTTTGTTGTACCAAGACAGCAGTTTGTTCTTTCCCCCTTTTTCATTTGTTTTGTCTTATATGTTCAATGCAAATAAGATGGCATTATGCAGCACCGAAGTATTCAACAAAATCATCCAAGGGCCAAACTTTGAATTGAAAATGACTGCATGTAATGGTTAAAAATAGACTTCATAGTCAAAGGCTTTTGTCACACAAATCACAATTAAATGTTTTTTTTTTTTTATATTTATTACTTGACCCAAATCTGAAAATATTTATTTGGGACATTTGAACATGGTTAATGTCAAATATAAGATATGATATATTTAAGTTGCAAGACTAAAAGAGGTCATGTCCAGATAAAGTTTTACAAATTTCTGAAAGACATGGCTTATGAAGATACATATTGCAGAAATGCAGAAATTTTGCTGCTGTATTTCAGAGAAAATCTTGAGTCTCCCTTGGTTCATAAATGTAATAGTGCTACAATCGCGTGCCATCGCCCTGGGAGGTCTCCTGGGACCCTGGCATGTCATAAGCAAATTAAAGGCATCATAAACAGGGTTGCAGTGTTCAATCTGCTCACATTCTTCTCCAGGTAATAAGGGCCACCGCGCAGACGGGCGAGAAGCTCAGAGGTACTCCACTCTGGCACCCTGCTTGCCGAGTGATGCCGCAATAGGAACTGACGCTGCAAAGGTGGCCCTCCTTTCCAACTCAAGCTCCCTCTGCCAAATCCTGAGACGGCAAATATTGTGAGGGAGAACACTGTCACACACGGTTACTGTCTTTCTCTCCTACGCTGCCACGCATGCTTTTACATATATGCTAATAGCCTCCAATGACTGCCAGTCGAAATTCAGGAGAGGTAACTGACAAGACAGGAGGTGTGTATGTATAATTAAACATCAGAGAGCGAAGCAATAAAATGTATGAGATAGAATGAGTCTAATCTTTGCCTCGGGTTCCTCAATAATCTATCCAAAACCGCAAGCCCACAAACACAGAGATCTGAAACGTATGACCCATTTTAATCAAACATCCTCCTTCCACTTGATTCATTTTTTAATTAAGCGCAAGAGAGGAAATTGCAGCTCCGGCGCTTGTGACGATGTGGGGGCATGATGTTTGAAGTGGTAGTTGTGCTGGTGTGTGTGTGTGTGTGTGTGTGTGTGTGTGTGTGTGTGTGTGTGTGTGTGTGTGTAGGGGGGGGTCTCAATCTAAATTGTCTCTGTGGCCTATCTTGGGGCGACACGAAACTTATCTCAACACCAGCAGCCATGCCTGCAAATATTTAACCTTGTAAAATAAAAAAGTGAAACTCAATCAATGCCATGTCTTTGGGCTGAGCCAAATTCTCCTTGCGACCCACCATTCACCCCCAACCTAGCTGGCAATATGGCATTAAGCATCTCTTTTCCCAGTAACAGTCTGTTATCCCACTAAGAAAACAGGAAGAAGCATCTCTTACAACTTCTAGGAAAAAAAATTACATATATATATATATATATATATATATATAAGATTCCTCACATTAAAGAAGCATGTAATGACATTGATGCACATTTGAATAATACTGGATGCAAATTTTGTCTTGGTGCAGTTGGCCTCAAAAAGCTTTGCCAGCGGCATTTCAACACCAAAACCAATGTTATGTAGTTGAAAAGTCAGTGGAAAATTTCTGTTGCTCCAATTCAAAACTACACAACTATTCCATGGAGGTTGTCTCAAGGAGTATGCTAATATGCTGTTTTTCTATTCAATAAATTAAACTGTTATGGGAATTTTATCAGCTCATATTTGAAAACTTCCTACAGCACTGCATTACTGGTATTACCAATATGTCATATTAAATAATATAATTAATTACGATTTTTTAGGAGATGGCTGATACCCTTGAACCATAGGTGTTCATGTCCCAAATCTTAATCAAAACTAGCTCCAAACGCATTTACATTCCTCAGGAAAATGAAAACAGAAGCTCTATAAAAGACAATAAAGCAAACAGTATTTTTACTATTTATACTTAAAGGTTTCACCAGTGAGACATTGAGAAAAACATATATATATTTAACTCAGTCTTTGTCACCACAAAATCACCAGGCATTGAATCCAGGTGTTTGAATCCCAACTTGATAAGTATGACTGCATTATAACATATTATAATAATGATGGATAGCTTACTAACAAAATGAACAGGTGTACAAAGTTGTAAATTGTAGTCTGACAAGTTTAATAGTTTAGTTTCCTTTCCTGGACTTCCCACTGTAAAATTTGATGTACAGCCTGTAATAAAGGCAGATTACGGACAGTACATATCATGGCTGTTGAGAGTTCAGCGTTTATTGCTAAAGATAGATCCATTCCTGTCTAGAACCAATTACAAATGCCTAAGCAGCAAACGACAGCTGTATACATGAAGACGCATACGTTTTATTGTAATTTAAGTTAAAAACGTTAAAAATGTAGAAATTGTAAAATTTGAAAATTTTACTAGAGAACTTGGATATACATACAAAATATAATGGCATACGAAATGATTAATTACAAATTTTACAGTTGTTGTACTTAAAGGTGCTGAAACACTCATCAAATTATTAAATCCAATTTAATAGTGTAATACCACTAAAACAAAGACCTGGAAAACGTTATTCCCCTTTTCAAAAATTACTTTCCATACCTTTTTCGTAAGAATGTTTCAGGCTTACGCCTCTACTCTATACCAGCAAGGTTTCATTTTGTCAGGGCCAGGTGAGCAAACATCTTGAATAATCCAGGAAGTGAGGTAAGGGTCAAAGGTGACCAGTGGTGCATTCGATCTCCCCAGCTGCACAAGGAACTGGACAAGTTTCTCTGGCCCATATCTGTGGAAACTCTCCCTGGGCCTGTAGTATGCGCACAAGCTGCGAATCACCCCCACCACCACCCCACCCCACCCCCCCCATGGCTCCCTTTTATCTGGGCCACGCTCAGCATTTCAACGACAAATAAAGACAAAATTAAACAAATAATACCATCCCCAAAGTAAATAATGGAAAAGAAAATGCAGGAAAAATTGCAATCTGTTCATCCACCTGTGTCACTCAGAGCTGTTTCTGTGGCAGATGATCCTATACCCATATTGCCCGCCAGCAGGGCAGGGGGGGAGCTGGCACTGGGGAAAAGGGCAGATTTCATTCACTTGCATCGAAACGGGTCATGGATCACTATTGCACACCTGGGGGAAATCGAGGTGCTCGTCACTGCTGGTGTGAGACCACACAAGCCCCACATCACCTCCCGCTCCACCCCCTGATAATTACACCTAATCCCGACATACAATCCCTCATAAATTTTCTGCACGGCCACCCTTGCTTCTGTCCCTATCTGAAGAACACTGAAAAGTGAAAGAAATGAAAATATTCAAATGAGCAAATTAATGTTTCCACACGATAAGCAAGCTTAGTATCTGACTGACAATTAGAATGCCTGAATACTCACCCTGCCAACAAGAATTGGGTCAGGTCCAGAAAACTCTTCCAGTACAAACATTTGATTCCAAACCCATCCCCTCTTGGCACGAGTCAGAAGTCCTTGTCCTTGGCCAGAACCACGTGGGTCCAACAAGGATCCAGTCTGATCCAAACTTTTTGACTGATTGACAAGGGGACTCATGAAGGCAAAAGGAACACTAGTAATCCACAAAAGCAGCAAAGAAGTCCGTAAATCTGTCCGCATCTCCACCAGTCGTTTTGGTGACATCTCCCCAAAGATCGGTAGCTCTCCTTCAGATAAACGAGTTACTTCACTTTGTGTCTGACCTCGGCCTTCGGGTTCATGGCGTGAGGGGGCAGAAACGACACGTGTGCCACTCCAGCCCATCCATTTGTCAGTCCGTCAGTACGCGAGACCTACAAAGCAGTGGACAAAAGAACCTCTGCTGAATACCAGGTATGGTGGCACAATGGGTAGGCAGAATGGGTGCAGAACAAAGGTGGAGCAAAGGAAACCTAAAACCAGCATGCAACCCCTGAGCACGCACACACACACACACACACACACACACACACACACACACACACACACACACACACACACAAAAAAACTCAAAGAATGACTCTCAACAATGAAGACAAATGTGCTAAATCTATGAATAAATGATTTTTAAAAAGAGAGGAAAAAACATTAAGGTATTAAGGTATACACCAGTGTGAATAGATTATAACTGTTTAACTCTGCCTGCAGTGCCTGGTCAGGTATGAAGGTCCCCTTCATTAGAAAAAGATAAGTCTGATGCCTAATTTCCTGTACGGCCACACAGAAATGCTGACCAGAGGCTTGTAATGGAAGGGTGGGTCACAGTAATAGGCAGTATCACATTCAGGAGTCTCTACTTCAATGGTGCCAACAGTATGTAATACATGTGTGCTGTGTAATTCAGTAAAAACTGTATCAATGTAACAATTCCTACATAAAGAATTTTTATTTTACCCCAACCATTTGTTTTAAAAATATAGATGAAAGACATAAAAAAGATGTTTTTTGTGATCAACGTTTAACGATGCGTTAAACGGGGACTCTGTCCTACATACGGTAACCATAAATATTTTTTTGCATTTATAGGTGTTAGTTTTTAAATATCAGCATTAGGGTCATCGGCATTATCTGTGTAATAATGTTTTCCAAAGCTCCGTGGACAAAAGTTTCATTAGAATGAAATGGAAAATAGACCACGTAACTTTTCATTGTCAGTCTGTCGCATCAATTAACAAACAAATGTTACGTTCTCTTTACAAATAAAGACCAACATACTATTAGCCTGATCGATGCAGTCACTGAACCTGAAGCTTAATAAGACCCATCTAAACCTAACCTCTGCATTTACAAGCAACAAAAGTATAAAATGAACTCATGTCTGTGTTAAAAGCACCTTGGCATCTAACATGGTCGTCCGCATGCATGCATTGAACTGTCATTTTTCAGCCTATAATGCGCGAGTGATATAGCACGTAATGCCAGTGAGCGCAGTTTGCCTCGGACATTCAAACGCCGAAACGATACCAAAACTCAACATCAACATTTGATAAATAAACGAAATGAAATTATTTAAAAACGTCTTAACAATCAGGCTTTGTATCTTTGATGGTTTTTTTTCCGACACAAACACTAACTTGTAAACAGTAACGATGGCTGCAAAGATTTTAGGAAATACTAGGAAGATCTGCACGCATACAATAAATGTTTTCATTGTAAAACGCCAATCGCTGTAAAACAACGGTGGAATAATCCCATTTTTGATTTGTATCAAAAGTCTGTAGTTAAAACAGACACCTTCATGTCTACGAAGTCAGACATACATGAACATTTGGAGAATGATCGCAATGAACTTCTGACAACTATGACGTGCGTTACCTCAAATGACAAACCCGCTTAACAAAGTTCGTAAACTAATGTTTTCTTTACTCACACGTAAGTAGAACTGTGTACAGTTGCGAAGAGTGCATATTAAATAGATCAATTACATCATGCACAGTATATCTGACAAAGATAAAATATACGAGTGAGCCTTTCTACGATCTAAAGCTGAGAATGCTTCAGTAACGCATTTCATTTCCATTTGCTATGTGTGCAGCAATAGTTCAAGTTATTGATTGGATTTCTCCCCGTCTGTAACCGGTCAAACTGGGAAATTAATTCTGCTAACAGTCCAAGTTGTGCGCCAACGATCATTGTTCCCTGTCCGCTCCTTCTTGGCATGTTTATATTCTTATTTAAACAATTATTTAAATCAGCCATTTTTTGTCGCTGATTTTATTTCAGTATACATGTAGAGGTCTCTGGTTATTTATCAAGCAGCTCAGTATATCCCCTTATGTAGATAATTCTAAATGGATGCAAAATCAGTCATCTTTCATTTCTTACTGAAAATGGTATTAGACAGGCAGCCGGACAAAGGTGGAGCGCTATAAAATACAGGCTTGTACGCTCGGTTTCAGCACCACCTGAGTGGATAGCTCCACCACAAATACTCAGTTCTGCTAATTCCCACTGGTTTGTGTCTATGCCGGTGCACGGTTAGCGCTGATCACTAAGCGTTACACGCTGACAAAAAGCAAATGGTGAAATTACTTGTAGAGAAACATTCGTTGTCTATACAGCATACAAAACATAATGTATTAAAGTATCGACACATCTTTACTGAAGAGAAAACGAAATAGAAACGGCTGTGAGCCTTTCACCTGCATCGAGTAATGCGGCTTTCTTTGCGTGGTTTTATAATACATTATATATGTACTTTATGTTTCTTAAAATGGCAAAAAATCAAGATTATTAAAAAGTATTGAAACGTACGCATTGATTTTCCAGTTATGACCAAACTCATCGCTGGATGCCAGCCCTTTCTAAATCCTCTTAACAGTGCGTTAGCCGCTACTGTTCCTGGAATAAGTGAAATGCAAGTATACTTTCACTAAAAATTGAGGCAACTTTAATAATGATCATTATGATAGTCTGCATAAAAATACGACTGCCTCCTAATATCCATTCACCTGTTAGGTTTTCCCCCTCCATACTTACTCTCTTGTATCCAGGTGAGCAAATCATTGCAAGGGTTTGAAAAGATGCACGCCTTTAATAGACAATAATCACTTCATGTCCATAGACTGAAACTCATATATATTTTTTCTTTAAAAAGAAAAAAGAAAAATCGCAAAGAGAACTGCCCGGGAACGTGTAAGATTCCTAGTAGCTCGCCAGCCTTAGAGCACGACTGTGTATGTATTACAACTCCAGCAAGCCTGCCTGTTCGATGTCACAGTGGAGACGGTGAAGTGTTTCGCGCGAGGAGCCTCCCCTTGGCGCGCTCATTGGGCTGAGCAGGAGGCAGGTCCAGCACTCAGAGACGAATGCACGCTCTTATACCAAGGGGATACATAACTTTTATGGGCATGCTGCGACGGTGTTTTCAAAGCCACATTTGCATTCCTTTGATCAACGTGTACTTGGAAACAAATAAAGGGCGCTAGATTGATATATTGTGTATGATCGATCGTTATTATTATTTATTATTATTATTATTATTATTATTATTATTATTAATAATAATAATAATAATAATAATAATAATAATAATAATAATAATTATTATTATTATTATTATTGTTATTATTATTGCGTTCTACCGGTTAAATTACGAAGAAATGAAACATTTGCAGCCCTGCATTGATTTATTTTGAAATCGTATCCGACTCATTCGTTTTTGTTCATCGCTTACGTCAAAGACGGAGTCGTTTCTCGTGTATTGCATTCAGATAATATTATTAAAATAGGAAATCTTTGAAAGTGAACAAAAATAGAAGTCATACAAAATGTGGAAGAAGTCATTATTTATTTTCTCTGAGCGATACTATGGTCTGCTCGTAAGTATCTTTAAAGTGTTGGTTAGTCCAGCGTCTGAGTAATATTTGGTAAAACATTTGATGTAGAGTAAAGCGAATTTAACGTGTAATGTTATACCCATAACGTAGGAAATAACGTAATAACGTCGGATGAGTTCATTGCCAGTAGTCTGTTTTGTATCTCTACATGTCCGTATTCTTACAAGTTCAACAACTCTTTTGTTCACCGCGCGAAAACACTCAGACATGCTTCCCACATGTCATCGTTCACGTAAGGAATAATAAATAATGAATAAATAAAATTAAGCCATGTGTAGTTATCCAGAAGAAAATGCTCCATCCCAGTTAACAAATCACGCGATAAGAAAATTATCAACCAAATAAAAGATAGAAAATTCGTTTTCAATTTTGTAATCCTTCGTGCAAAATAAACACACCTACTTGCAGTGTTAAGATTATTTGGAAGGGCAGCATCCGAAATGTATTAAGCAGTTGAGACCGAACGGTAGAAACAATTAACTCTGTGGGAAATGAATTCAGAGACGTATTTAAATTGTGCAGCTTTTTCACGATTTAGTTCTCTCTGTCAGCGAGCCGAACAGTGCAGCTCGCCCGTCTCTGATGAGACCAGAGCCCTCTAGTGTACAGCAGAAAATCAGACGCCAAACTTGATAAAGGCACACCAGTAACGGCCAGAGGACCCTAGGGGAATGGACTTTATTAGTCAAAGAGGATGTTCAGGTTCAATAGACTCGCAAGTACCCTAGCGGGTTTTTATACTAGCTGGACTTTAAAGCCATGCGCACTGTTAAAATGCAATTGTCGTTGATTGTGACACTAATTACACTATATCATTTATTCTTGCATGAAAGCAAAACTTGTCTTTCATTGATGTTGTAATATGTATAATTGATTCAATAGCCTTACCGTTGAATTGATTGTAATTACAGTTGCCACAGTATTCAGCGGAATCACTCAGAGCTTGAACGCTGTTAATATTTTACCGTAATTAGCTCCTGTAGCACACAATAATCAGAAACAACCAGCACCATCTCTTTTATTAAGGAAGCATAATCTACCCACATATCGAATGCATACTTTGTTTTATAATTCCCTTTGCAAATGATACAAGCCTAAACATAATCTGTGTTTTGCTATTCATTTTACTTATGTAAGAAGTTCAGTGAAGTAGACGGAAGCACGAGTATATTATTTTAAGACTTTTTGCGATACCATGACTATTTAAAGAAACGATTACACAGGAGCTCTTCTCACAGGAGCTCAACGGCAGATTTGGGCCAGGAACGACATCAGGATAAGGACCAGATTGCAGTTTGGCTTTATAAAAGTTACGGTGGGTACTCATGCTGTTAGAAACGGTTCGTCATTGCCAAGGGCATGAATAAGCGAAAACGTTTAAACACAGCCCACGTTCACCATCTCTGGCAATTTAATCTTGTGTTTCCACTTCAGAGGGTGTGAGAAAACCTTTCAACAGAAAGGTTTGACATGAAAGAAGCAAGCACACTGGGCGTTCTGTCTCTCATACAACAGTGATTATGAACAACAAAGCTTGAGAATTCTGACCAGAATCTGAATCACTGAGTTCGCAATTAAACGCAATTTATAATCTATCACAAAATCTCTATCAATACATATCTACGATGATTATTAAACGTATGGATGAACGCATTTCATATATATTACCGTATATATATATATATATATATATATATATATATATATATTTGTGTGTATATATTTTTATATTTATTTATTATTAATATTATTATTATTAATTTTTTTTTTTTTTTTATTTTTT
>JABJVR010000007.1:8434681-8448762 GCA_025773905.1 Chitala chitala | reverse complement strand
AATAGAAAGAGATGAAGTTTGACTTCATGCTTACATTAATGTGATAATGTCATCGTTGGTAACCGTTGTATATAAGATAGTAACCCTATGAATCTCATCTTGTAACTTTCTAGGCTCCCACTGGTGAGACCGGTCTTAATTTTTTTTTTCAGTTGTTATGGAGCTATTGATCAATCCTGACACCACGCTGAACAAAAGAAAATATTTTTATGTAATTTAATCATCAGCAAATCATCAATTTTTATCCCACGTAAGTCAACGTTCTGCTACGAATACTTCAAGATTCAGTTTCGGTCACGTGTGAAGAACGCGTTCATTCCTTTTCAAACTTCAGTTCTCGAAACTTTAGCATGGATGCGCCAGCGCTCATTAGAGTATTTCAACGTGAGCTTTCCTCGCTCTTAGAACAATTTACGTTATCGCATTAAACGAGCTGTTTAATTGTCGTTTGTATTTCCATCTGTTAAATCTCTGAAATAAATAAACACAGACAATGTTCAGTGAAGTGTACGTGCTGGGTAACTGTCTCACTGTTTCTCAGGAACCAGTACTTGCTCTCACTATGTATAATTATGTGCAGCATGTTTAATATTGCATTTTCTTTTTTTTAAACCACCTGCTTGTGTGTTTGCTAAATAGCCATATATCACATATAATAGAGAGCTAAATTGTTTTTAGTTAGGAAAGTAATTTTGAGAACAAACTACACAGTACTGGGGCTGTATTCACAAAGCTTCTTAGAATCCTCTCAGTGAGCTCCTATCTTAGCCTAAGAAGTCCTAGCTGGGAGTCCTAGACTAAAAGTGATTTAGGAAACTTCTCAGAGCAACTCTGAGTAAGGAAAATACATAAACCTTGATATTAGTGAAGAGGTGTGGGTGACTCCGTTGCTAGGGGTTACGCAGCATTTCAAGGACTGTGACTGGTTGATCAAAAACTGTCTTAAAATGCACTTTTAGTGAAAATAGAATATATGATAATAGAATGGACAGTGAAATCATAAAATGTTTGTATTAAGACATTGTATAATCACAAATACTTTATGCAAAGTTTCTGTTAGGCTAAATATCATAAAGTTAATTAAAACAGCCAAATGTGGAAAATGTGTCTATTTTTGAAGCAACCAATTTCCACTCAGTACTGTTGCATTTTTTTCAGTTGCCAAATACCTCAGTTTTGTGGTCACTTTCATTTCTGGCATTATGGCATTACTACGTTGGGCGGGAGGTGTGAGCACATCTCTAACAAGTTCGATTAAAAACATTAACTCATCATGATCTAATTTGTAATGTTTAAATAACTCCCCATCATTCAGTGTTTTGAGAATATTTCTTGTTTCCACCATTTTGTCCTCTGCTAAGGAAACCTTTAAGCCTCTTAAAAGTCCTCCTCTCTACTCTTAACAATCTTTACCTTAGGAGCTGTTTTTAGGGCTAAGATGTTTCGTAAATCATTTTTATCTTTACTAAGATTTAGTCCTAAATTTAAGGGGAAATTCTAAAAAAATGTCATAATTCTAAGAATTTTCTTATAATTTCGTCACTAGTAGCAACTTTTAGGCTTAGGAAGCTTTGTGAATAGGGGCCCTGATCTTGTGCTATTACAACCATGTCTTTTAATTCTTATCTCAGCATCCATCCTAACCATCCATTGCCAAAGGGCTTATCCCAGCCAGGGTCATGGGTGCTTACCTAAATATGTGTCTTAGGTCGTCTGTCCAATTCAGCCAGAATGTCATGGAAGTTCCCTTGTAAAGCAGCAGCCAGTTACCTTGTTAAAGGCTCCACCTGTTTTGTTGCTGACTTTGTGCTTAGTTCTCAGCTGTGAGCCTTTGTGCCACGTTTTAATTGTTTTCTATTCCTAGACTCTGCTTGGCTACTGGAGGGTTTCTTTCTGTTACAGTCTGTTTGAAATTGTTAAGTTGAATGTGGGTCTTGCATGCACCAAATTGTTAGTTCTCTTTTCTTCCATATATTTATTAGTTTGTTTATTTGATAATCAATGTATTTGATTATTTACTTTAAAAACTGCGGAAGTCAAGCTAGTATTAAAAGCTATTTCTGGGCATTACCAAGGTATTCAGTTCTAGCTCTGAAATGTTACATTTCACTGTATAGATCTAATTGCCGTTAAAATCTTACCTCTTAGTTGAAGCGCTTCAGAGACTGTGCT
This sequence comes from Chitala chitala, assembly GCA_025773905.1. Taxonomy (NCBI): domain Eukaryota; kingdom Metazoa; phylum Chordata; class Actinopteri; order Osteoglossiformes; family Notopteridae; genus Chitala; species Chitala chitala. The sequence continues at coordinate 8,446,590 of JABJVR010000007.1, read as the reverse complement.
GAATTTCTTTGGCTATGTGCAGTTATTTTTGCTTTCTTTAAAATTAAATTAACTCTACCCATATGTGCCATAAACATTTCCTTCTGGTGTTTTGCTGTTCTCATCTCACAATCTAGTGCTGCTTGGTGATAATTGCAGAAAGGTTGTTATGCAACATACCACAGCAACACTAAAATCTAATCACTGAATAACAGTAATTAAAATATACAGCAATGACATAATTATTACTGTTAACAGTTTTTTATAAGTTTAAAATATCATAAACCATCTATTTTAAAATTAAACCATAATCACAACAGTGACAGGTACATAGAGAGTTTTTGATGTTTTTGCATACACCATAGAATATAACTTTCAGAAACTTAACATTTTAAAACATAAATTATTACAAAAGCTACTTCAGGAAAGCTTTAATCTACAAACATAGATAGAGTACCCTAAGGCTTTCATTTACAACACTCAGTCCAGCTATGCTGCAAAAGTTGAACATACCATATATCTGACAATTTTGTTTATTCTTAATGTCTCCTTGGAATAGAATAGTTTGCCATTTTAAATGCAAAATAAAATATCTCCAAATAATGCTTTTTAATATGTATTAACATGTCCAAGGTTCTCTGTGTTCACAAAACTCTGTCACAATGCCAGAATCTTGGCTCCGACGTTTGAGAACACACTTTTATATTGGTCACATCGCGTCTCTTTTCTGCGACTTCTTCACCGCCCACTCAACAGCACTTCTGCTATGTGCTCAGCACTTGTTCAGCAAAGATTGCAGTAGTTGCTGCACACACTCAACTTGGCCTGCAGCCTCGGAGCTGCCCGAGTCACCTGGAGCCAAGCTATCTCGGCTCACTCCTAATAGGTGCTAGTCCATCAGTTTCCCCAGTTTTCTTTGTAAAACCATGAACTGAGACATAGTGGTTAAGTGCAAAGACTTTTCAAGCCAACACAAGGGAGAAATGTGCTTTATTGCTAAAGGAGGAGTGCAGATACATTTGAATGACTTGGAATACACATCCAACAATAACAAAATAGTCAGTATAGCGATACAGAGTACAATTTTATTGAAATGTGTGACTTTTATCTGCACCTTTTAATAAACATGACCAACCTACTTTATGATTTTACCAGCTAGGTGTCTGTATTTTTATCATTTTAGTCCTCTAAGAAATGCCTGCATCTTGATTGGTTAACGTACTAAATAGTTTAAAAACTAAAGTTTTAAAAATCAATCCAGCTGAATGGACTGTTTATGGCATGAAGTGGGTGGAAATGTTAGGTAAATATTGGCTGTATGTATACAGTTTCAAGAGAGAATGCTACTGGATACACACCTTGAACACTCTGGCTCCCCACGACCTCAATGAGGATTTGGGTCTGGTGTGTTCTTTTGTAAATATATTTTTCAGAAATATTGCTCTACGTAAGGCGGCTCATAACGGGATATTGAAAAATGTTTTTGTACATATTTCCTACACACGCCCCTGATTAATTTTCCTTTTGTTTGATAAAACGATGTGTTTTGTGTACACATTTTATTGTGTAAAAATTATTTTGTAAATGGTTGATATGAGGATGTTGTTCAAACTTTTTGTAAAGGTTTTATACTGTTTTGCTGTATATTTTTTTCAAAACAGACTCCAAAAATCTAAGGGCAGAAGTTTGTTTACATGTTTTTTTGCCTGTGCACTTTGTTTAACTACATCCTTTTGTTTGTAGTCATATGACCTATCGTTGCACTTATAAGGAGTCATCCTGGTACATGATTTAGGTGATTACACATTGAAGAAAGACTACCTGTCTGAAACGTTTGTGTTAAGTTCTATATTTCCTTATAAAAAATTTTTTTCATGGTATAGAGAGTGCTGTCCTTTTTTCTGTTTTTATAATTTCAAAGTCGACCAAAGTTTATAGCTACCAGAAGTTTAAAAATCAAATGAAAATATAAGGGCAGCAGCTCATAATATATAGAAAAATATTCAATGTTTAAAACTTTCCAAAAGTACATTAAAACTAAACTTTTAGTTCACATACCCATCTTTATAATTCAAGATTAGCCTGTTGCTTGTGAACACCTCACTTTGAATTACAGTGCAAGCCCTTTGCTCTCTTTGGTGCTGCCTCATGTTCACAGATCATGTGACCATTGTTGAGATAAACAGCTGGATTTATGTTTAGACTGGATTGGGAGCCTGGGCACAAGAGCGCCACCCAAGCAGTAAAGTGGCTCGGGACATAAACCAGAACCAACTGAGAAATGGCTGACTGGCCACAAATTCAACACTCATCATCATTTTAAATCTCCACACCCAAATCCAATGGATCCTTTATAATATGAGCAGAAAAAAAGCAAGCCGTAAAAAGAAATGGAAATACGCAGGCGGATGGGAGATATTTGAGCGTGTCTGTGTACCCTATGGAGGCACGGTCAACGATTTCTCCAGTGCAGCCCCAGAGTCACAGAAAAATAAAAAAAAAATAAAAAATAAATAAATAAACACTAAAGAAGAAAGCCTTGAGTTTCCCATGCCTAAGGGAGGATTGCTGACAAAATGTAAAATACTGGCAGTAATATTTAAGACTTTACGTTGATATATTATTCTTACTAAAGTGTACTGTTGGCAAAATTTCAGTACAACTTGTAATTCAGTGGGTGTGTTTTTTTTATGTTACCATATTTTTACCTCTTTTTGAACACTGTGTGTTAAGGCGAATTTTGAGACTATTATAAATCTGTCGTTCTCATGTTGTTGGTGTTTTTTAAACATATACAGCAAGCTAACTGGTTTTGGGCTTATGAAAACTACAGTTACATACAGATATATTTGTATGTATACAGCACATGCACACACATGCACACACATATAATAGATACTACTTAAAACTGTTGTTACAATGACAACTGTCTACCATTTTTACTTCACAATATTTCATATGTGGGTACGAATATGTTTTTTCTAAACATTTAGTACCTGCAGTGTCAAACCTATACAGTATTTTAAATAAATTCCTCCGTATTCCTTGTGAACTTTCTCCACCTCTCATATATATATATATATATATATATATATATATATGCAATATATATATGCATTGGTATTTCAGGCTATGGATCAAGCATTACAAGATGTGTGTTTTAGAGATTGCAATCACCTGCTGGTGCATCTGACTGGATCTCTTCTACCGCGGTGACTCAAATGGCTCTGACACATCCTGAGCATGCCAGCTGGAACTGGTGTAGAAGTATGTCTCACCTGGACACCTTGATGATGCCCAGTAGAAAACTGAGGTCAAATGTGTGTCATACGTAATGCAGGCAGAAGCCAAAAAAGGTTCCTATTACAAGAACTTTTTTGTGCTGATCACTGTTATTGACTTAAACCTTCCAGAAGCACATTCTGCAAAGTCTTATGCAGTTTCAAATGTCTTTACATACATGACACACATACCTCTGGATGTGACAAAACTACTGGCAAATGTATACTGAGCATTTTCCCCAGTTTTTATGAACTGTCTGTCATCTGCAAACCATGAGCTACTATCATTGAAACACATGAGGACGCATGCTCCAATCATGTACAAAACATGACGAGATGTACAAAATGTCCTGCTGTGCTCAGTCACACTGAAAGTAGATCACAGTACACGAAAACCTCCACACACATACAAATAAAGAAACACACAATTGCACAGATTTGATGTGCCAGCCTTCCTTTGCTGTTCTCACACACAGGTGTGTAATTATCTGAGGTTGTAGTCTGTGGGTGGCCGTCTCCAGAAAAGCACCAAGAATAACCACAGGCTGGCACTAATGATTACAGGTACAAACAAGTCATCACTTCACATCATCAAATGCGGCGTTTAAGCCGTAAATCAATCAATCAAACCGTAAATCTGCACTTTTACTTTTTAAATGGAACTGTGGCAAGTCCCAGGAAAATAAATAAAGACTCACGAGGAGATTTTCGTACATCTACGTTTATTCATGCAGCAGTTTAATTCTTTTGGATGCACATGATACAGATTTTATTCTAGACTTTAACATTGTTTATTCATCTGATTTTTAAGGACTGTACAAAAAATAGCTCAAGGCATGTCACAGCGTGAGCACGTATCAGAAAGCAGGGCATGTCCTTGTAACGTGTTCCTACCTTTTCATAAATACGGTTTTTCTCGTGTGGTTTTCACGCAAACGTTGTAATGTCCACATTTTTAATGTCTTTTTGTGTCTCAAACTGCTCTATGCCAAGTCCACCATCAGTTCCCTGTACACATTGTACACCTTATTTGTTATTTAAAAATTATTTATTAATGTGTTTCTCTGCCTGAATATAGCTACATCAGCCCATCTGAGAGCATGGTCCAGAGCCAGGCCTGATCTCACTTATCTTTATGCAGACTCAAGGTGCCTGTTCCACTTGTCTTCTCCTACTGCATTGTACCTGCGTTATTCCAAAGCCTCCATCTTTGCTGCTTGTTGTTTACTGGAGAATCATGGAGGCAGGCAGATAATAAGGCAGATAACATCATTCATCTTGATATTCATCCCCTCCCTGCACTAGCCCCGCCCCAATAACATTCCACGCACCCCCCCCCCCTTAACTCCCAGCCATTTTCTGTCTCCTCTTCATTTTGGAGCCAGGGAGCCCCCTGGCATGGGCTCGCTCCTGCAGGACTGCTCGTTGGCGTTAACAGGAATTTGCAGTGAGCGTGGTGGGTGATGACGCTTTAATGAAGATGAATATTCAGTCAGGTCCGGGACAGCTTTTTGGATGTTTTCCCAGCCTGCATTCTGTGCCCCAGTCAATTGGCAAAAAGATAACAGGAGTCAAGAATGCCAGGGAGGTAGGAAAATAGAAAAGGCAACACCAAAAAGGCACAGCAGTGTGTACATACCCCTCATTCACAAACCTTCCTAAAAAAAGACAGCATAACAAATAAATTTTAATGGGAATAGTAGCTTTGGCCAGGTCCTGTTGCAGTGCACTGTGAAGTGTAATTTCCCACATGAGCAGGAGGTAGAGGACCTGTGTGAAAACAAGCTGCTCTGGTTTGCTAGAAGGTTCTGGATGCTGTTTGGGCCCATAAAGTGTTTCCTGGGTGAAATCCTCTGCTAATTAGCAGAGCAAGACTTTAAGCAGATTCACTGTGGTATATATAACAGCATTGCGGACAGCAGATTGCAAAGGACAGCCTGAATGTGGAGAGGGAGAGGGGGAGAGAGAGAGAGAGAGAGAGACAGAGAGACAGAGAGAGAGAGAGAGACAGCGATAGAGAGTGAGAGAGAGACAGAGAGAGAGAGCTCTCTAGAATGACTGGGGAAGATTGATGCAAGAACTGAATTCTTCATGCCAAAGATTTACAAAAGGAAAGGGTAACATGGCACTGGCTGAAAAATAATATATATTAAAAAGTTTTTATTTTAATACAGATTCAGTTTTTATCTATATTAATATAGTAGATTTTAATAATTACTCAAGAACTGCTATGTTTTTTAATACTTTATTTTAGCTGTTGGGACATATTACAATCTTTTTTCATTTTCTTTTTTTTTCTTTTTTGCTGTGTGGAAAAAAAAGCTTTCACAGGGTGTAAAAAAGATATTAGTCTTTGCAAGTCAATATAGGATGCTTTAGAGTTTTAACAGAAGATTAGTTTGATATTTTATTCACTTATTTTTATGATAACATTTTCCCCCGTCGTGGTTTGGAGAGATAACTGTGCTAATGTGTACAGCAGCACTGCCTATGAGGTCACCTGGAATGACCTCTTTTCGATGTCTCTCAGATCTGGGTGTTGGGAATATCACAGCCCATCAAAGCCAGGGGCCTGGTCTTCCTACCCCCCTTCTTATGTTAAATCAAGCACATTCAAGTCAAGCAGGAAGTCTCACCGTCTCCATGGAGCGAAAGTGTAATCTCAATATTCTCCTAGCTGACAGCTAAAAACATCCACCCCGCCGTGCACACAGCTAACGTTCGGCTGCCTTTCATGGGGCACCAAAATGAAATGCGGTTTCATCTCCAATTTACCAAAGGAAGAATAAGTACAAGGAATTGCTACAGTGACTTAAATTCTTAAAACACATGCTAGCACTTTCACTCACCTATTCCCAGCTCAAAATCCAAGTGCATAAAAAAACAAAAACTAAATGAGCTGTCGTAAAGGGACAACAGCTGAAGCAAGTCCTATTTCTTTTAAAAGAAAAAAATTGCAAGAGCACTGACTGAGCTTGTAAGGATATTTCCTGGTGTTTTGTATGTAATTTTTTATTAATTATTATGAAAGATAAAAATGTTCAAATGCAAGGATGCAGACTGCTGGTAAAACTAAAAAAATGTTCCCTCAAGCACTGCCTACATACCAGTCAGCTAATGATCATGGTCATGAAATTCACAAACACTTCGTTGGTAGGGATGAAATGTATAGCACCTGTTCTAGGTTTTATAGATGTTTTAAATTATATTCCATGGTTTTATTATAGTATGGATGGGGTAATTTGTATGTGAAGAATTATATGCTTCTTGTAGTCAGCATATAATAAATATTTGGTTTTTATTGTTCCAGGTAAAACACCTTACATGAACAGTACTGTTCTAAAAGCAAAGAATTTATTAGCTGCTAAAATGTGTGAAGAAGAACAAAAATATTTTTGAAGTTGAGCAAAATCAAGCAGTAAATCAACTGTGACATTTTTCAGTCAGCAGGTTGTGATAAATTGGCAAATGAATCTCCTCTCCAATACATGATTCAAACAAAAACAAACACACGCGAACACACACACACACACACACACACACACAAATTTTCTGATCCACAAATCACATTTTTGTCCCCAAATATCAATTTGCCCCGCAGAAAGCAGTTAGTCAGTTAAGGTCTCACAGGCTGTTCACCTACTCATTTGTTAATGACAACCATTTGGGGTATCTATTGATTTCCTCTGGCACTAATTAAGAGCATACTCATTAAAACGTGGCACTGCACATTTCACTCCCCGTTTGCTTTCTTGTTGTTTTCCACCCCCCTCTCCCCCCCCCAGCTTTCCGCTCATCGCTCCTCCCTATACGCGGAGGACTTGTCAATTGCTGCTCATGAGAGGCATCATCAAGGACGAAATGCCCCCCCCCGCTACAGCACTGACGTAAACCAAAAGTGAGCCCCCACACTCCAGCGAACATGGCTCCTCTATATCAGTTTCCGATTTTACCCAACGCTTTCCAGGGATCGCCTAATTTACTTTGACAAATTCTAACAAAGCTATTGTCACTCGGGCTTCTGTGGCCGCGGTTAACAAAATGTAAAAAGAACTTGCTCGCGGAATAGCAGGAGACCACACTATTTTGCATAACCTTTTGTGTTAAATGTTTAACAAGTCACTATTAAAATTTTAAGAGTACAAGTTCACCAGTAAACTATTAATCTTATTCTAAAGCTTAACTCAAATTTCTGCAAAGAAATGTGGTTTTTGTTTTGAACAAGGGCCCAATTATTGTTCATTTTTGTTCTTTAGTCATAAAAAAATTATCTGTTTTGCCCTTTTTTGTTGTTCCCTTGGCTTTGCATATTTTGCCCCCCCCCCCCCCCCCCAACCCGCCTCAACTAATTATCAATGTTTATGATGGTTTTATGCATTTTAAGTGTACAAGATCTTAATTTCAAATTGCCCTAAAGCACTTACACTAACATTGGATCTTGTACAACTGCTGCACATTTGCCATTTCAAGAAGTACAGTCATGTGACACGCGATACGTGATACTTTGGGTTAAATACGTTTTACCATTAGTTGTATGCTTGAAAGTCATAATCTTTTGTTTCCTACGCGTTACTTTAACTACAGTTCATGAATGGTTTACTGTATATTTCAGACAAAAAATGTAAATGTCAGCACTGTAAAAGGTGTAAATTGTAGATTTATAAAAATAAGGTAATTTTATAACAAGGCAAAGTTGTAAGAATCCCTGAGGTCTGCAAACGTTTGTGTGCAATAAAATGCAAGAATTCATCATTGGTTTAAGTCACAGATAAACACTAAAGTGCAATACATTACATAAACATTATTTGAGGCCCTAGGGTAACAGGGAAGTGGGTGGAGGGGATTTTAGAATTAAAGAGGTAAAACCAGAAACCAAAATACTCTGCTAAACTGTTGATTGCAAAATACGTTTCAGCATGTGCTCACAGCTGCTATGGAGCACAATCAATCCCATGCAACTCCTTCTCATCTCCTTGTGCTCACACTGTAGTTCTGCCCCTGCGTCGTTTCTAATGATTAACATCATATCTGTGACCGGTGCACCTTGCTGACGGTGGTAATCCTCCACTCATGCCACCGCTGTCACCTTTGCTTCCAAAATCAGCCACGTCATGCCGGCCACGCTCCAAAAAGCCATAGCATCTCCGCATCGGAATTTGGTGCTCTTTTCCATGGTTATTTTTAGCGGCTGAGTAAATCAGAGAATGTAATTCCGCTCCACGCGTCACAGCACTGTCTTCAAATAACGTTTGTTTTAGTCTGGTCATTGTCGAGGCTGGCTTTACATCACACATACATCAGTGTCGCTGGCTTGAGTCTCCCTGGGCGGAATATGGATCACCTCTACCTGTGGGATCACAAGGTCCAGCCCTCTGTAGGTCAGCAATAAAATTCCACACAGTGCTGAGTAAGTCCACAAGAAGGTCTGCACTCGGGCTGGGCCAGCACCTTGTTATTTTTTAAGCGCACCAGGACGACAACGGGGACATATGAGGAGCTGGGGAGAGGGGCCGCAGTGGGTCAATATGCCCCCCCACCACACCCTGACTTGCTACTCTTCGTTTCTTTATAAAAACACACCAACAACATGAACACAATGTGACGTGAAATACACACCGCACGCACGCACACACTGAAAAAGGAGCAATAATAATGCGTGAGCTTCTTGCCGTTATCGCGGCCTAATGTGTCTCAGGGCTATGCATTTTTAAATATGCCTTTGTCAGATGCAGGGCTCTGCCGCGCTGCCTGAATGTTGTGTGCTGCAGGAGTAGATAGAAATGCAGGAGTACAAAGGGTTTGACTTACTCTCGTCACTAATGCCATTTGCGATGTGTGAGGAGAAACGCTGGCGGCTAAAGGTGTTGGTAAGTGAAGGGGGTGAATGGGGGGAGCTCACAACCTGTGACAATATCAATGATAAACAGGAAATGTGAGAGGTAAAGTAGCTTGAGGGATGGGCCTGGTACAAAACAAATTAAAAAAAAAAAGGCCCACTGACAGGCAAACGTAAATGTATGAGGAAAAGAACCACTTACTGAGTAGGCCCCATACTCATGCAAAATAACAAATGTGTACAACTGAAATAAATGTAAATGCCACAAGTGTGTCATTATAATGCCATATTTCTATTGATTTAAATGTAGTATTGTGTGAAAGCAGAAAATATTTCATTTTTACTCTTATGTACGTACCTACTGTATGAATGACCCTTCTTTACACTGTACTGCCAACTGGCAGACGAATTGGTGGGATGGAATCCATGCTCTCATCATAAATAACAGAGCCTGGGACAGGTTAGAGATGCTACAGTAATTCACCCTATCTAATTTATTTATAGAACATTACACAACATTAAATGTAACAATTAAGTTATTAAAAGATACAGTAATTTTATGTTATAGGAAAGGGATGATTTATCTTTACTGAGATGCTGTTCTATAAACTCACTCTGAGGTCTGCAAACATCCCAAAATAATCCACTGTGAAATGGTGACAGACCCTGCATTTTATGAACTTGGGACTGTGTCACACCACCCTTTCATGCGTTATTTTCACATACCCCATTGTGGTTTAATCCCGGTTTGTACAATTCACTAAATACAATGCATTATTAAATAATCCTGAGCACTAGCAAGAATACTCAAAATTTTATCTGGGACTGAACTCAAAAAATGCCTTATTTTGAGCAGGGGGTCACAGCATTTTAAAGCCAGCAAATCTGTTATTTTTAAAATATAAATCTACAGAGAAAATACAAGTTGTTTTTTTTTCCCTCAGAGTAGAATATACACTTTGCGACATAATTAGGTTTTGAGCAAAGACGATTCTTTCTTAAAATAGATTTCTATATGCTAATTCAATCATGGCATTTTCAATCCCTTTGGTACTCTTTCTGAAGCCCAGTTATATTTAATTTCATATGTACATGGAAGTCCCGCAAGACCGCATTGTGTAAATGAATGTACAGCTGTGCCCTGGGTGATGCTCCGGAGAGATAGTGTCCGCATGAAAATGCATCTTGTTTGTATGACATTTACTCAAATATGGAAAAAATATAAAACTTATTAAACAACAGAATTGCAAGTCACAGATTAGCAAGCAAATGAAAGGTACAATTACAATATAATTATATAATACATTATTATTATTATTATTATTATTATTATTATTATATAGATTCCCAGATTTCCTGGTGTTCTTTTGCTATTGGTTAACATGTCTCCTTCAAATATTCAAAAAAATACACATTTTGAAAAATGTAATATTGTCAAGACTGAGATATTGCAATAATCAACAGTGGAATAAATTAGGAAGAGCATTTACAATTACAAAGTCACCTTTCAAGCACACACGCACACACACACACACACACACACGCGCGCGCGCGCGCGCTGAACACGGCCGCAGATTTATATCTGAGGCCTACGAGATGAGCCGCATGCCTCATCTCCCAACAGTAGTATTAATTAGAATCATCACGCCTGCTGCAAGGCCTGTAGGAGACATCCTTACAGCACACGGCTGCTGGTGTGATTTGATCTCCCTTCGCTTCTTTCATTTAGGATTCTGTCCGGTTACCAATGCAGGTGTCGTCCGTACATTTTGGACATCGTATGAATGCTAATATGCCAATCTAATAAGGTCTTTGAAGTATGCAACACGCAGCCATGGAATCATAATGCATAAATCCCCTCTGAATCTCTCTATGGCCCTCTTCCACTCAGACTGCATCAACAAGTTCCATTTCCTCTGCTTTTCCTCCTTTGCTATCTCTGCTTTTCTCGTTCCTCACACTTTCTTTTTTTTATAACCTCCTCTGAGTCTGTGTCTTTTATATTGTACTCATTGTAACTGCCTAGACTGGTATAAACGTGTTGTATGTGACAGGGAAGATCTATGTGTGGCAAGGTGTTGAAACCTGGGGAGAAGTGAAATCTGTACGTGTGTGTGTGCGTGCACAAGTGTGTGGGTGGGTGATTGAATGCGTGTGCATGTGTGTAAAAGCAATGCAAGGGCATTATAATGAGCTTAAGCAAATGCATTTTGAGACTGAATTGCAGAACTCAAGTTTTAAAGTGAACTTGGATTTATACTGTCGGGTTTCTTCAGAAGAAAGCATTCGACACCAAATATAACGCAGCAAAGAGAAGTCATCCACAAACCAAGGCAATCAGGGTCCTTTATACACACAGTAAAAGAAACAGAGCATATGAATATTGCAGTAAATATTGCAATTTATTTCTTTGAATATATTAGTAACTGTATGAGCTCTGACTCATTTTGTCCAGGAAGCTCTGGACATTCATTGTTAATTAAAATATGTGGATATGAGAATTAAAGTGCACTGCCTTTCAACTACCTTCCACCTCAATGCTGGAGATTGAAAGGAAATTTAAAAAAATAAACCTTCTGGGCTGAGAAAATATGATTTGACAGGATAAAATGTAAAGTTGATCTGAATTATCTGAGCTAAATTATGACATCTTTCAAGAAAGCTAAAAGTTAAAAAAAAAAACATTGTCTTTAACTATGTCCAAGGTTCAAAGCAAAGTGCCTCTTGAAAAGCTCTTAAGTCTCTTCACATTCTTTCCAGTTTCTGCAGCCAGTATTGAATCAATCCCTTTATCTGCTATAATTTCATAATCC
>JABJVR010000007.1:8385977-8434581 GCA_025773905.1 Chitala chitala | reverse complement strand
ATAAATCTGTACTATGACTGGCCCAAAGGGGGATACTGGAAAACAATGTAAGAACTTTAGTATTTTAAGTCAGGAAATATTTATTATGAGCTGTAAAGCAGCAGGCGTGTGCTGTGGTGAGAAAACAATCAATAGAAAAATATGATCCTCTCAGTGTTGTAAGTGTTTCATTATACAGGGTAAGTGCAATCTACTAAATAGGCCAAGCAAAGAAATTATCCACCTTAAACAGGTCATTACTGCAATGATATTAAATAAACACACACATTTGCATACATATGTACACATGCGCACATCCTCCACACAGGCATGACTGTGAGACTTCACAACACACAAACAGTACACGTATGCACACTTAAACTGATAAGTCCACTTAACAGACGGATACAAACACTCAGCACACACACCTCTACAGAGCTTTGCTCCTGGTTAGATGTTCTGCTGGGTTTCCTCTTCACACTTATTGACCTACTGAAGCAGTGCTACTCACTCACATCTCAGAATTAAAATCAATAAGGAAATATGGCCTCTTCCAAGAGAGGGAATGGAGCTCAAATTGAATTTTCCAGCCTCGCTGATTAACTTTTCTATAATGTCATAACCCGCCATGTAGACCATTATTATGAAACTGTGCTTAGAGAGGACATTTGTAATTTCTAAACATAAAAAGATGGAAATGCATATGCATACCTACTTTTTTAATATTGCCAAAATATGAATCTTTTTTTTATAACCTGCATGAAAACACACACACACAAACTGAATTCTTGCTTTTCTTGTTTCATTAACTGAGGGGAAATAAAGATTTTGAAAGTGCAGAAGCCCTTCTGTGTCCTTTTAGTTAAGTAAGAGTTTGTCAAGGACAGTGGTAGAGTTGACATTCAAGTGCAATGTAAGCTCTAACACAAAGCTACATACTAGCTTCTGCTGCAAATCTTCTAATCCCCCTGATCCCCTCATCTGAACTCAAAGTGTGCTTCTTATGTGTATCAGTAGGGCCTTGGGTGCAGGGAGAGTACACACCATTGCGCCTGGCTCGGCCTCCAGCTCTGCTGCGGACCAACGTGACATCCACCCATTTGCTTCATCGAAATCCTCTTCCTTTCTCGGTACCGGCACATGCTAGTGGGGATTGCAGCAGGCCACTCCAAGTGGGCTCACCTGCCAAACACCTGCCGATGGAAGGGCTCGCTTCAGCAACCAAAAACGGCGACCTGCGTTCATGACTGCTTTCCTGACATGCCGCGGTAAAACATGACTAAATCAGTGTCAGAACGGTACCGTTTCACTTCCAGTAGGGTACTATTACCATGCAAACTGACTGTAAATATATGAGTTTCAGACTGTGTCCCACTAACTCTACCTGTGTGGTCATTACTTAGTTTACTGTTGCTATGAAAGCAAAGACTAAAAGAGTTGTTCAGCGCAGAATTTGTAAGTATATCCAAGATGCAATGTTGCACTAAGGTCAAAATTTAGGAACCAAAATCATTTCCTGACTGGCTTTGGCAAAACCTATTTAGCCGTGCCAGTCGTGAATTAACAGGTCCTAAATCTCGGCTTTGTTGATGATCTCTAGTGTGAGAAGGTACAAAATACTGCTCAGAAAAACAATGTGCTTTATATAAATAATGTTTAGAAACACAAGACATATAGAATATCAAGGGAAAAAAGAAAAAAAATGGTGACAGTTCCTTGAAAGACCACAGGAAACATGGGTTTCAGATGCAGGGAACCAAACAATGATGGAATTAGATCTCCCAGATAGAGGACACACAACCCCTTTCTGTACATGGACACAGTGCTTTCTGAGCTCAAGAAATTTACTCATGTTGAACAAATTAATTCTGCAACATCACTGCAGGAGTTTCTGTTGTTTTGCTATGCAGCAGAAAAATAGGCTTGTTGAGAAACTCTAGCTGAGTTGGTTAATGGCTGTTTCTGGGTCAAACAGAAAGGCACACTGCCATCAGTCAATAACCAGACCGGTTTCTGCCTCTGACAACTGACATGACATGGCACCTTTGCAACATTTACTTGTAATGATGGAAAATACATGTAAATTATAATTCAGAGTAAAACAAGAGAGCAGCCATCGGTCTACACGGTAACACCTGACGAACTGCTGATTGTTTTAGTTTGATCTGCAGACCCCCACCCTTTTTCAGTCTGAGTGAGCTTCAAGTTTTTCACTAGAAACATACTAACACCAAATATCCAGAGTTAACTTTTTCAGTCCTTTGTTGTTCTGGTAACTTTTACAGTTGAGCATGAAAATCCATAAAATGGCCATGTCTGTGTAGTTGATGTCTTTTTATTTATTTATTTATTTTTATTTATTTATTTTTTTGCATGGCCGTAACATTGATCAGTTAACACGGACATCCTCTTTGACTACAACAATTAATCAGAAAGCTTAAGTAAGCCTTGAGCCAAAGCTAATACATTCACAAAAGCAGCACGCTCTGGATTTAAAACGTGTAGGTGCTAGAGCTGCTAGAGCTGATTTGAGTTAAGAGCCATTTAAAAAGACACCAACAGCAGGTCAGCCACATTAGCAACAATCAATTACTGGATCTGCACAGAAATGCATATGGCGTTGGACGTACAGCTGAACAGGTGATGCTTTTGAGCACAAGAAGGAAGGATACTTGTTCAAGACTCCCCTCTCAGTAATTATTAAAAAATGTTTCACTCTGTAACATGTTTTATGAATATGTGCTGTAATATAAGCACAAATACAACACACACACTGACACACACACACACACACACAATCCCTTTCTGTATTGCTGTCAGGAGGTATACAGCCGAGTGTATTAAAGGTCAGCATTCATATATTCTGGATTTAATTTATAATTTCTTGTGTTTGTGGAGACTTCACTCTTTCTCATATTCTTTCGAATCTATGGCTCAGCTTTTTCCCAAGGAAGTCCTCTTCCTTTCAGCAGGCCAGCCACATTACTCCTTCCCATAAATCTGCCTTTAGTGCTAGTTTTAGGCATAAATGACATAAGCATTCACTTTGGGCCTCAAACCAGTCTACGCCTGTGTCACACAGCACACCAGTTTCATCGCCAGCCACTAAAGACAGAAGATAGAAAAGATTAAGAAAAGAACACATAAGAAAACTTACCATTCTTCTTACATAACTGAGATAGTTCTAATTTTTAATGTTCCTGGGTAATGTAATCAAACATGCAATAATTAGAAAATAAGTCATGGCTGCAACCATAAATGAATTGAATTAATATTGACGTGCTGTACTTAACTTTAAAAACTGGTGCAACATAATATTAACTAATTAACTTTATTTAGTAGTTACAGTAACAAGAGCTCAAAATTTTAAATCTTGGCAGCCAAAACTGATTAAATAATAAAGCCACTAAAAACCACTGAGTTTTGTTCTTGCTGAATTCAGCAGCTTTTGTATACATACTGTATGTTGTAATGGGTGTGTAATTCTTTTTCAAAAATCACACAAAACATGTATTATAATACAGTAGGATCATACATCAATTAACCTTATTTACAGTTCTCTTTTGAATGCAAATTTGCAGAAAATTTGCCAATTCATATATTATATATAATATTTGTGCAATCTATCATAACTTACTGTATTTTGGGTCAACAAAAAGCAACACTTTGGTGCTGGTGGGAGAAGATCAGATTTGCCTCTGAGCCCCCAAAAGACTAGAACTGGCCCTGTCTGCCCCAACCAATACAGAACATTGCTCCAAGATCTAAACTGACTTCTGTCCTCAGTGGCCTCAACAGAAACTATGTATTTATTTTTATTAATGCCCACTATCTATGCATGTACTATTATAAAAGAATGCCTGTACCTATATGTGGAAAATAGAAGTATTTGCTTTTTTTATGAAATCAATATGTAGCACTGTGCAACCTATACTTTACACTTTATATGTGCTGGTGCATGTTCACATCTTTGCAATAATGGTCCTTCTCAATCAATATCCTCCTTCCCTTCTCCTTCCCTTCCTCTCGTTCTCTCCTTCTGCAGCTAGGGTGATATAATGTGGCTTGGAGGCATTGAGATGATACTTCCTGCCCTTCCGCGGCATTGCCCGTGTCCTCCAAAGGACGGGAGTCAGAAAAGTAATCGCCAAGAGTGCAAGCCGACAGTCCTGCTGGATAAATATAGGTAGCTTTTAGCAGATGAGCCACGGCCTCATCAATTAAGATTAGGGCCCGTTCTATTATGGTGTCATAAAGAACGGGATGACACAGCTGCCTCAATGTCAAAGGTAAAATGAACTTACAGTTGAAAGAAAAAAAAAACAATATACATAATGCAGTACTTTAATAAACAGCTCTATCATGTGATAGATGTAAGTGACACAGACTACTTTGCAGGGATAAAATCAGATCAAATGTGCCCAAGGTCTCATTCATTCCAAGAAACTTGATGAGATGATGGTGAAGACAGCCGTGTCTGTGGATGTGCATGCACATGTGGGCGTGAGTGTCTGTGTGTGTGTGTGGAGTGAATTCACGTATATATTGTATTACGTTGTCTTGAATACATGTTCTTGACTGTTTATCCTTAACATCTTAAGGACATCAGACAAGAATTTTTATTTCCTTTGCTCTTCTAAGAGACAAGGCAAAAAGGTTTTCCCTGAACAGGAGTGTTGAAAGAATGTAGCTATCAGTTGATTTCATGGAAAGTTGAATGTGCAATTTTTTGTGCTATGTAGATAGAAATCACGACACACAAAATGGGAAAGGGACTGAGACAGGATTAATGAATGAATCTTAAAAAAGGACTGAACATGAAGACACACACACACACACACACACACACACACACACACACACACAACACAACTACTAACATTGCAGACAAAGGAGATGAATTGACTAATCAGCTGAATACAGTACAAGTCTGGACGCTGAAAATGAACACCAGCATGCTGATTGAGAGCAGGGAGAATGAAGCACATGGTGAAAGCAACACCCATCTCCATCTCCTCCCCCAGCACTTTCAGCAGGAAACCAGAGAAAGGCCATAGCTGTCCATGAAAAGCTTACCAATCGTTGGGTATTTAGACAGCACAGTCAGAATCGCACAAAAGGCTTATGCTGTCATGCAGGCACCATCCATATCTAAATGACATCTTTTGACATCCTAATAATAATAATAATTATTATTATTATTATTTCACTACAATTCAAATATACTTTTTAATATATTTAATATATTTTTAAGCTATAGTTTGCCAAGAGAATACACTGTAGCAATGCATTGTGATGTAAGATATTTTGTACTAAGTGGAAGAAATAGTGTCAGCATTTCAGTGTATTTTAGGTAAGTGTGAAGAGTGGCATTGGGGATGAATTGTCCTTTAAAATGCATCGCATTACTGAAGGAACTGAATCCTTCTTCCAGACTCTTGTTGTCTTACCACTGTTATAACAGGGCCTTTGACCTGACTTTTTTCCTTATATATGGAAGATTGGCATTACGCCTCCTCTTCTCACCCTTTTCTTTGACAGTCTAAAAGCTCCCTAATAACTTTGCCTAAATGCAGATATTGCTGTGCGTGTTTGAAACCCCTGTTTCAAAGATCGTGCCGCAGCCTTAGCACCGCACAGATGCGTTTGAGGTCTATAAAATATTACGTGAGTCGTTGAGTTCACAAGTTGTGTGGGAGGAATGTTTTCAGCCATATGTCATATGGTTCACAAAATGTGAAAAGACCGGAATCCTTTGTTATGTGGGGTGGGGGCTTGTCTGGGTGTCTGTGGCTGTTGCAGGCGCCCTGTTATCTGTGTGCTGATCATTCGAGCCCCTGGGTTGGAGAAGGATGGCTGTTGGGGGGGGGGTGAAAGGTGTCCCAAAATGTGCCTCGGTGTCTGCGGCTGTTCTGGATTGTTAGTTCTGATGACACAAAGGTTAGGTCCCCTGCAGAGCACCTGGAAATGTTTAGAGCATTTTATGGTTGCGGAATTGCGTTCTGCATGCAGAACTGGCTACTGTGCTTCTTTACTGAAGTGCCATTGTTCGCGAACAGAATCTGGGTGTGCTTGAATGATTCTTCTCCCATAGCTGTGGGGAGCTGTCAAAATCCAGCCCGTTCTGCAGAACTGCCCACAAACTCTTCAAGTTACATATATTCAACATTTTCTAATGGGTACATTGACTTTAACTTCAGTTCTAGAAATGTTATCACTACAAAAATGTTCCTGGCTATGGAAATGAAGGTGAAATTTACTTTGTACATAAGAGTTAATGCAGCAACAATATTGTCCCCTTTAGTAAGAAATAAGTAATAAACCCTGAGTGATCTGTGGAGAATTGTTATAAAATGTTTCTTCAGTGAAAATAACATCTCTGATCCAACAAAGAACACAGCTGATAATCAGTGCCTGAAGTAGTGTCCATTTAATTGAGTCGTTACGACAACACTTTAGCTTTAATTACTCCTGTATATCCAGAAGCTAGTGGTACAGTGCATGAGGTAGAACTGTAGTGGAGCTGTTAACATCATCAAAGGAACAGACTGCACACTAATCATTAAACGAGATTTGAAAACAGACTGCTTGGGGCCAAGCATGTTTGCATTCACGGGAACAAGACACAATGTGCTGGGCGATTATAATGTCATTTAATACTCACAGAAAAATCTCATGTTGTGTCTGTAATTGAATCACTGCTCATTAAAATTTCTTTAAAATATGGTTTTGTCAAAGGGTACAAAGTTTGCTATTGTGTGTGTGTGTGTGTGTGTGTGAGAGAGAGAGAGAGTATGTGTAGGGCAACATAGAAGTTAAAACAATTATCAGATAAGCAGCAAACCAACACCATTCCATTGGTAAGTTTTCTGTAGTGGCATGAGACCAAGGGCATCTGCTACATTTGTGACCCACAAGCTTATAATAGTAACCTTAAGTTACATTTTATTGTACACAGTTCATAGTTTAGCTTTGAAATACAGCTTTTAAAACACATCAAATGTTTTGTATATTGATGAAAACAGAAAATAATGATTTCGGACTGAAAAGCAAATCAAGACAAACCAATTATTGTAATTACCCCTTGTGGGACAAGTAAAGGTTTCTTCTTCTAATTAATTCTCTCTCTCTCTCTCTCTCTCTCTCTCTCTCTCTCTCTCTCTCTCTCTCTCTCTCTCTCTCTCTCTCTCTCTCTCTCGTCATCTGGATATTCATGACAGAATGAAGGTTTGGAAAAAAAAAGTCTTTCTGGATTTCCTAAGACATTGATCTTGTTCATAAAATGGCTTTGGAACCATTTTTCAGTTGTGGCACTGGCCACATAGTGCTCACTATGTGAATTTAAGGGCCACAGACATAGAACTGAAGATGGTGGCTTCTGTGCAGGAAGCCTATTGATCTGGCATTCACTAATGTGCCATGTTTTCTCTCTCTGCATGTGAGCTGCCTGAGTAAATCCTCAGCCTTTAGAAAAACACAAATTACAGAATACAGGGCTGAACCTTTGTTACTCACACACATTACATTCAAAAACATGTAAAAAATTGTGAATAAAAAACACAATAATAATAATAATAATAATAATAGTTAGTAGTAGTTGTAGTACTCCTAGTAGTAACTTCAGGACAGAAGTAGGATAAAAATGTAAAAATGATAAAAACAGATGTAGGATAAAAATAATAGAATACTAGGAGGAAAAGACACAAATGGACAACAAAAATCAAAACTCAGTAAAGAAAAAAAAAAGCACTAACCGTTCAAGGTCAACTTTGGTCCCAACCTCCTGCAGACCAGCGCATCCCCCTGAGCGTTAGGCGTACGCATGATGTCACACGGCAATAACACGACTTCCAGGTCAGATGGCTTCCACCCTGGGTACAGTCCATCTGGACAGGTGGGTGAGGGAACAGCATAGTTAGTCACAACAAGTTTGCTACTTGCTTGAGAAACACAGAAATTCACAATGACATATAAAGCCACACCATCTGTTAAAATGCACAAAAAAGCTTTTGCTGTAGGTGTTGGGGAACTACAATAAGGAAATACAACTTAAGTACGGATCTAAATACTGAGTCCAATGCAAGCTGGAAAAATGCTCCATCAGCTAGTGGCCTTATGACCAACAGTTTTAAATTTATGTTAGTTAGAGTACCATAATAAGACCTGTGTTGTGTGATTGAAGTGAAAGACCAGGACTGTGCACATTTCCTAGCTGAATTACAAAAGCAGGACGTGATTTTTGTAAAAGGCAAACATTTTTGTTTTAATTTGAAATCCTTCCTGTATTGAACAGGATATCAGCTAAAATATTATTAGTATGGTATATAGTAGCTGTTATATGTTTTTGCTTTCTGCTCCATGTATTAACTCTCGTGCACCATTTTGAATTCGCAGTAAGGTGATTAACGTGTGATACGACAGAAGGGCATAACAGTGGTGGAAGCTGCTGTAAGGAGATGTAGCCCCATGCAGCAGTTTCTCTGGGTCTACAGTAGTGAGAAAATGCCTTCATTTGGCAGCGTTTCTCAACAGTAGCTAGCATGGCTTCGAAACTGCATTAACATGAGAGGCTTATGTCTAACATGACACCTAGATTATGCGCTGAATAACTGAGGCAAAGTTTAAACCCTTACAGTTGAGAGCTGAAATTAATTCCTATCTCCATATTGCCTCCAACAATAATGCCTTCATTTTGTCTGAGATTACTGGCAGGTTGTCACTCTTCAAATTTTTTTTTTTTTATTACATCATTCAGCAAAGTGAAAATTATTATCTAAATTGAAATCATAAGTAGAAGCACAAAATTAGAAGTGTTTTCATATTCTTTTCTTTATTATTATTTTTATCATTATTATTTTATTTCACTACAATTCAAATATACTTTGGAACATTAATCGTAGTTAAAATTTCATATGTAGAAAAACTGGATTTTTTTTTTTTTTTACCAAACAATTGTCATGTATACATGAAACAATGCAAACAGAAATTCTTTGGAAACAAACGTTCCATTTTATTTCTTGAAAGCTTTTCCAGGCTGGAAAAGGCGAAGCAAAATAAACTGCTGTGTGGTGAACTCGGCGTTCGTTGATGAAACTTCATAATGTAACAAGTTTTTCATTCTTCAAATTTGCAAGAGAATACAGTCCTCTTCATGAATAATTAATCAAAACCAGGACTCACCAAATGTCACTGGTGTGGTCTAGCGTTGCACAGCAAGTAATTACAAACTTGTCGAATATTTGCAGCAGCACTTTCCTGTCATAATTACTGAATAATGTATGAATATGGAATTAGTCTCTTTGATTTCATCTAAATGTTATCTCTTTCATTTGCTAATATGACAATCTATCTATTCTACCTAATTTGTAACACAGCATTTCGAAATGGACAGATGCAATACAAATAAAAGTAAAGTGTAATGATATGGCTTCAAGGATATACAAAAAAATGAAAAGTATATTTCTGTATTTTTTGTAGATGAACGAAACATTTCTCAGCATAGAGCGAATAGAAAGTAGTTTTTAATTTGTCACCCAGGGGCCTGGGTGGGAGG
Source organism: Chitala chitala (assembly GCA_025773905.1). NCBI lineage: Eukaryota > Metazoa > Chordata > Actinopteri > Osteoglossiformes > Notopteridae > Chitala > Chitala chitala. The sequence continues at coordinate 8,425,049 of JABJVR010000007.1, read as the reverse complement.
GTCATCTTGGCACAGCATTTCATTGGAATCGCTCATTAATTCAATGCTCTAAATATTTCATGGATAATGCATTTATAAGTGAAAACACCTTTGGTAGATACAATCATTATTTCACCACTGATGACAAATTGTTTCCGCTTTAACAAATGGCTTCTTAACATTCTAAATACAATCATTTTACCGTTTTTATACATATATATCAATAGCATGCAGTAATCCTTCCCGTTACAAGCAACTCATCCTGAAAGGGCCTATATATATTTATACACTGCTACATGGCACAGCTGCCTACATAGGCAACTTGTTTCTAATGCTTTGGCCATTGGAGCTAACTCTTTGGGCTGCGGATATAAATCCCGAGTCTGCTAACAGTGGGAAATTCTTAACAGTACTTCAAAAGGCAGTGATTGTCAGTTACCTTTTATAAGTGTTTGTTTGCTAAACAAAGACATAATGTAAAATGTTGTTGCATTTCACTGCAGTTCTGAGAAACTCACACAGTACAACATAGTTATCCTTGGTCTTCTGGTCGCTGTCATTGTGTACCTGCTGTCTAAGATTCCCCCCCCCCCTAAGAGAACAATTCACCTGCACCCAGCTATACACGAAGTAATTGATCAATCAGAGATTGACTACAAGTCTGCTGGAAGCAACACAAGCGATGGAATGTAAACCGAAGTCTCTGACGCACCTAATACAGAAACCAATTGATCACCCACAAAGGTACCCTGCTGCACGCGCTCTTTCATTAACAATGCAGTTAAAGGAACGCACAGCTTTTCCTGTGGGACACGTGCTACGTTTCCCTTCACTCGCATAATGAATCTCGGTTCCCAAAAAGGCCTTGATAAATCTGCCATCAAAAACACCAAATGCACAGAAAAAAAGTGGGAGGTTGTCTAACATAACACGCAATTCTGTCTTTATTGGATTCACTTTACTGAGTAATGTGTTTTGAACAGAATGATTTAATATATGTTTCTTTGTGTGCCCATTTTTAACCGGCAGAGGATAATATCCAGAATATTGCAGTTTAGGTTATTATCCATTATAACATTACAGCGTAACACAAAATATTTACCAGATGGTATGTTATTTCTGCAGAAAAAAAATGATGAATGAGTTACGTATTAAGATTATGGCTGTTACTATCATTGTTGTCATGTCACTGCTTAGGAATTAATTTTGCCTAAAGTGACTTATTGTAAATATTTTCTGCATTATTAGATTTTATCCACTACAAAATTAATAACATGCTAAAATCAATTAGGTAAGTAGAACCATAAACTGCAGAAATCCTAATTTTGTAAAGAGATGACCGTGTCTCAAGTTGTACTTCAAAAATGTGAATGGATAAATTATTTATTTGAATCAATGTACATTAAGAGACTAGATTTTCTTGTGAATTGTTTAACATTCAGGTTGATGCCTTTACTTTCTACATTTAATTGTTAACTGAATTAATGTAATGTTGGGATTAGAATCCTAATAATGCTACAAATGATTTACAGTGAATAATAACCAGCTACAAAAATGTAACGGAAACCATGGAATCCCTACAAATTGTTAGAAATTACAATTTATAATCAAATAATTAAAAGTATTTTAACAGGTAATAATACCAGAGTTACTTTTGTGGTTTATAGTGGTGTTGGTAAGATATTGGATACAAAGTCTAACAACAAATTTTTGCAATTATTGGAAGGGATGTTGCTATTTTTTATACCAGTATAAAGAACTCTACACAGTTAAATGAGATGTTAGTTGTTATAGCTGATACACCAGTATAAATTGTATAAAAGAAGTTAATCTGCACTTTTCTGACTAAGCACCGTGTCTCCGGATTTTAAATTAGCACACAGCTCACTGTATAAAACAATTCATTAAGCATAAGGATTGTATGAGTCTTAACATCTGAATGTAAATAAAACTAATAAAAAGCAATATGTTCATCATTAAGTTCTCATAATCATACATCAGCCCTAAGTTTTGACACGGAACATAATTTGTCATGTGACATACTCCTGAACAACTGTTAATGCTAAGTTTGCAAGAAAATAAAATGCAACCATCTTTTTCATGAAGTACCCTGAACTTGTTTGAAAAAAAACCTTGCTTGAAAAAGAAAAAAAGTTTGAAAATTATGCCGTGACTACAATACCAAATGCATATCCAACATTCACGCTAATACGTCTCTCACTACCACTACAACCTCTGCTACTAACATTACAACAGCCACTATGGCACCGTTACTCTTTTGCTGGTGCAATATACACACTTAAGCAACATGGATGGAGCTGCCAGGCAGGAGGAGAAGAGGAAGGTCAAAGAGGAAGTTCATGGATGTAGTGAGGGAGGACATGAGAGAGTTTGGGGTGACAGAGGAAGCTGCAGAGAACAGGCTGGCATGGAGAAGGATGATCCGCTGTGGCGACCCCTAAACAGAGAAGCCGAAAGAGGAGGAAGAAGAAGAAGAAGAAGAAACTCTTCAATCTATATAAACTGCATGTGTTTGGATGCTGACAGAAAATCAGAACATCAAGAATAAACCCCCCTCCACACACGCAAGTGCAACTGCGCGGATACACACAGACACACACACTTGGCAAACATGTAATCTTTATGCACACACACCTAAATCCAAGGCATGTGTGGCATGTGAATCTACAGCGCTGCCTGTGCTACCACAATGAAACAACCTCAGCCAATGTCAAGCATAAAGACAGCACCTTCTAGACCAAGCAAACATCCTGAAAACGTGATAACATAAATCACATCCAGATGGCAACACTGCGACTTTTAAAAACTCAAATTAAATCGCAACGTGTTGAGAAAAAAATGTTGGTGAGGCTAATACTTCATAGTTTTATTTAATGAGTAAGTTTTGATATTTCTCCCTGTTTCCCCTTAAGAAACCGCATGAAATAAATGTGTTTACCTCATGTCTTGAAAAATATATGTTAGCTCTTGCCCGTTGTCGCCAGTGCAACCCCCTACAGAGTGTTGCAAAAAGGCTTGCGTGTAGAAATATGCGGCGCTAATGCTTCAACGGGCTAGAAAGAGTTGCACAATGTACATGGCGTGCCTCCTGTGGATTTTAAGTAAAGGCCATCACTCTCTTTAATTAGGTCTTTTCATTGCGCCTATGACTAAAATCACCACTGTGACTTCTTTCTCCACCAGATCGCACCTAATTTTAATTAGGCCCATTGGAATATTAGCTGGTTTTGTTCTTTTTTTCACCCCCACTGCATCTACTCATTAAGAAACTATACAAATGAGTCTTTAACTTTCTTGCTTGTTTTCTCCTCCAGCATACATCTGACCAGGAGGAGAAAGGAATCCCCAACGCAGGCTGCCAAAACACAGCCGAGAAGGAGAGCGTGATGTACGATCAACCTCCAGTCCCCTTAACCCCAGCTAATTAGCCATATCAACACCAGAGATTATTTCTCTCAGACGCCTGCAAACCGTTGCCTTTGGCAGTCTCCTGTAGGGGTGTAGGTAGGACACCATACTTCATTTTAATTAAGTTTGTACACGCCCACCCCTCGTTGTTTGCCCGTTTTTGCTAATCTGACCTACTGTAACTGGAAATTCCATTTTGTCGCTTGTAAGAGTTTGCGCTTCGGAGACAGCTGTGTCCTAGAATGTGGAAGAAAAAAAAAGCCTTTTAACGGTCACTGGTGCCTGACAGAGTTAAATGAAATGTGAGATTCAGCAGGGGAAACCCAGCAACACTGTTTGTTTGCACACAAATGTACGTTGAGCAGAGTATTAAAAAAAATCCAAGGTGGTGCTGCTCAAAAAAAGACACTTAAAACGTTTGAAAAACCAAACTTAAATTAAATTCATTAAGGAAGAAAAGTTGGACTTCCACTTCACCTTTTCTCACAGAAAACCTATGCATATAACACATCCCTTGGTAAGGGAGGAGTCTCAGATTCATGTTTTCGAATTCTAAATTGAATGTACCCCATGTGCTGTACTCCGGGGATGGAGTGCTGATGTCGCGACTGAATTAAGGCGGCACCACGTTTGGCGGCGTGCTTCGCGTTGGCTTCGCCGCTCTTGTAGGCTCTTTGCCGACGTCCCGCGGGAGGACGGTCTTCCATGTGATTTAAGACGTAGCGCTTTGTAAGGGGCGGATGAGTAATGGAAACAGAGCGGCACACTGGTGTAGTGCCAAGCTCTTATCCCAATGTTCATAAATTATGAAGCAGGTGCAATTATGCGCTTTACAGAAATTAGCCAAAGGAAGCCACAGCGTATATATCGTAATTGGGTCAGCGCCTGTTTCCTGAAACCCACCTGGGCTTCCCGTAAGAGTCGGGTGTCAATAACTAATGTCTCATTGTTCCGCAAAGCATCGTTATTAACCCCCCTGCCCCTCCTCCTGAACACTCTCAACTACTGACAGGGGTATTAACAAATTAGCATGCGGTTGATGATGTAATAATGGGAATAACAGTCAAATTATGAAAAAAATCATAGTCAAAAACATGTCGTATACCAAACTCTGCACAGTGTATCCACCCATGCATCTGTTACCAAACCGCTTATCCCATTCAGGGTCACCGCTGGCCTGTAGCCCATCCCAGGAAGCCATGGGACAGCCCGGACTGGGCTCCAACACACCAACCATTAATAATTAATACTATGTGAATTTCTGCTTCAAATGTTGCCATTTGTAGCAACTCCAACCATTAAAGGTTTTCCTTTGTCAAGATTTATTACAGATGCATATTTTTATTTATTTTCCAGTCACTTAAGTGTCTGTTAGTGTTTATATAGCACTTGGCGTAGGACAAGTACAATATGAACAATGCCAATATCTGTTTACTCTTTTAAATCCCAATATAATACAAACAATTTATTTGGACTTTTACATACAGTACATTCTAAAGTGTCTACACACTTCTCTGTGTTAAGTTTAAATTATCACACTTCAAGGACTCGTATTTTACATATAACATTGTTATTATTCTGCAGCCTGTTTCTTTAAACTATCATATTGCAGGTAAAGGTTCTGCAGCCATAAATGCAGTCCTGAAATCAGTAATTTTCTTTCAGTCTGTTAGCTTTAAATAGTAAATTATATCATGTCCTGGAAAATTGTGCTGAATATGGAGATGAAATAATGAGCATATATACATTTGGATCAGCTTTCATACAGATCACACTAACAGTAATATCTAACAACGGAGGGTGAAAATACATTATAGTTTCTCTTTCATTTCAGTTTAGATACAGACTTTATGCATCTCTTTTCACATCTGATTAAAATTCTAAGACTGAATTTTCCTTCAGTTGTCCCTAGCCTTGAGAGGTCACTATGCAAGTGCTTTAATATAGATTTTCACGCAATATTATAGTAAACGTAATTTTCGATTTAGGTTCTGAAAACAGCCAACAGAATACTATATTACACTTTTTCTGTGGGCAGATTATTATCATGAAATAGCAAGCAAAACCTAATTTGGGAATTCAGGGACTGATACATTTACAAAAACATCTTTTTTGTGCTTCTTAATTAGGTATTTTATGTGATTGTGTAATCAAGTGTGTAGTATCGAAGGGTAAAAATCTGAATATTTGAATAGCCTACGCTATTGTTTCGTGCTGCTTAAAAGACTGAGATGTTGTATTTATTGATGCAGATGCATTAAATTATCTGAAATTTTGAAAACTCAGATTCTCATGTTGTAGATGGGTTTTCTTGTATCTGCTGCCAAGATTAAAATATCGTGTCACTGAACTTAATTTTAGCTTTTGAAACCGATTTCTGCTGTGAAAAATATCTTAAATACACAAACCATAACATAATTTTCTTGTAACTAAAATATATTCAGAAGTGTAAACCACACACTCACACACACACACACACACACACACACACACACATGCAGACACTCCAGTTACAATAAAACTGAGTATATGTGTTGTTGTTGATACTCCTTGTCAACTTCTTTTCATTGCTTTTATACAATTTCTTTAGATTTATTTTCTAACAATTTATCCTTGTCATGATCACATGAGTCCTGGAGTCTAACCCAGATAAAACTAGAAACAAGTCAGTTTATACCTAGAGCATCATATCCACACTACAAATATACATAATTTATTTATTTATTTCGATTTTTGTAAAAAGCTGTGCACTGTGGTGGGTTGGCGCTCCACCCAGGGTGTCCCCTGCCCTGAGCCCTGTGCTTCCTAGGATGGACTCCAAGTGCCCGGGAATTTAGTTTGATAAGGTGTTTAAATAAATGGATGGACGGACGGATGGATGGATGGATGGAAAAGGTTGAAATATCTGGTGTATATCTCGTATATGTATTGGGATAACTGCACAACCTGAGTTTAAAAGCTGCATAAAGTCCTCATCCAACTGAGTCACTGTGCCATAAAAAATTATTATTACTATTATTGTTATTATTAATAATAATAATAATAATAATAATAGTAATAATATATTATTGTTGTTGTAGTTGTTGATGTTGATGTGTTTTGGTAAAGTTGTTTCCCCAATCCCACCTTGAATTACGCCTCCGCACCAGGTACATAAAAGCAGCACATTTGTTCTGCGAACCACAGGCAGGCAGTTAAAATTAGTGGTGAGCAGAAAGAAAAGCTCACATCACAGATGTGTCTGAATACTGAGTCTCATAACTGAGTGGCCATATGGTGTTTAAAAAGTAAGCATTTTCATTTAAAATGTAGAATACACAACAGCCCATTCGTCGGAGGAGTCATTAAAAAACTTTCGCAGTCTTTTGTCTTTGCGGCGCAGCAATTAGTTGATTACGAAAGGAAATTCTCTGAATAAATTTCCAATGAGTGGAATCAGATCGAGAATGCAGCGACTGTGAAGCAGCATGTGGCTAAATAACGCAGCAGCAGACCTCTGTGAAAATAACTCAATAAAAACAACCAAAGACATAATATCCGTGATTTATGCTAAATTCCTTCGCCACCCCATATGCCCATTAACAAACATGTCTGTAGTCAGACTTTAAATTAATTTCTGCTAAGTAAAAAAATGCTAATTTTTAACCTTGTGATGCAGTTTTTACTTAGGACATAAAAAATATATAATATTTATCTAAAAAAATAGTGTGTGTGTGTGTGTGTGTGTGTGTAATAAATAGGTATGTTTAAATGCAATAAGATAAGCTAGATATCGCTGCAAATTGCCTATGTAATTTCAAGTTATGTGGTGTATTTTCGTATACAATATGTTTGCTTTTATCTTGCCATCCAGCTGTGTTTGGCCCTTAATGCAGACTCAAGGTCACGGTAATACGATTCTGTGCGCCTGGATAAATGATCGAGGGGATGACGGCGTCTTCTGCCCATATCGTTGTGCAGTGCACCGGTGCGGTCCGCGGGATAATGACACCGTGTGGGGTGCACGTCACAGGAAGGCTGCTGGCAGAAAGGGCGGCTGCACGGGGGACACGGCCAGAGCAACAATGTGCTGCAGCAATGCCAGCCGTGCAGATGGGGCTTGGGACGCAAGTGGGCGCCAGCCACTCCGCCCTGCGTGCCAGTTAGTCATTCTGACATTTGAGGAGTAAACAGCCCAGGCGTTTTAATTAGGAGCACTACAGGTGATGGCAATCTTTATCTAAATGAGTTAATTTGCTGTCAGAAATTTCTGGAGGCCAAGCAAAGGAAATTGGAAGGGTTTGCTGAGAAGTTTGCCAGCTCTGATTTGGTACAAAAGCCACACTCAGGGAAATAGGGGGGAAAAAATAACCTACATTCCTTTTTTTTTTCTCTACAGTTAAGACAGCCAATCAAAGGTCACAGTTTTTATGGCATAGGGACAATGCACTTCTGTATTTTCTTAAGTAATACTCAATTACTCATATTTCATGCATTTAGGGAAATATTCATTGTATTTTAACCTTTTAGTTTCACTATAGTATGGACTAGTAAGTTTTTTTTTAAGATGTATTTTTTATTAGTTTTAATTATTTACAATGTAAAGGAGAACTGCAATAAAATTAAATGAAAGTTAGAAAGCTAATTATCAGCAAATGTTAATACATGCCTAATGGCTCTTTGAGAACAGAGAAAAAAAAACACATTAAGTTTTGGTTGAAAGTTTGGAAACTTTCTTTTTTTGTGACTTTGGCAAGCTTCATCTGTCCAGGGCTATTGTATTAAAATAATTAACATGACACAGCGATGTAATCCCTTGCAAATCTGCTAATGAATTCATCAACACATTTAAAGGTCACACCAAATCACAAGGGAGAAGCTGAAATTAGTTAGAACGAATAGAACAGATCTTTGAATTGATTTACATTATTTTCCTAACCAGAGTTGTAGAATGACTCCAGTGCGGTGCGTATTCCTAATAACACCACAGTATGAGGCGGGAGTTTGTGTGGGGTGGTATGTCATCAAACTCTATTTTCCACGCATCAGTCACTCAGAATCACAGGACCGTGTGTTCCTGGAGTTCACACCAGTTTAATGTTGTGCAAAATCCAGGACATGATTCTGTTTTTAAAATCTAATGCGTAAATGCATTCATTAACATGCATTAAAGTTTCTAATCAAAAGGCACCTTTTAACATAAGGAATTCTATTATTATTAAATTAGTAGCAATACATTTTTTTAACCGCTTCAAAAATATGCACAGAGAAGACACCTGTCATGTTGTTAAACTGTGCAAAACACTATGATCTTCACTTGAACTAGTTTTTTAGGATGTGCTAGTGAAACCCTGTGCTTGATTGTGCACTGCTGCTCACGGGACAGGGTGTTTGCTCAGAATCTAGGACACGGAGCACCTTCATCGGCCCTGTGAGAAACTTGAAAGAGATACAATGGAAGGTAGAAGCTGACGCAACATGATAATCTGAAGCACTGAGCCACCCTGCCTCCCGTCACTTCGCTTGTCCTGCTGAAATCCTACCAGCTCACCTTGATGTAATTGTCTGTTTCTATGGTGACGCAGCCCTTTGAAGACCAAAAGGGATATGAAAGTGCAGGGAAATAAGGAAGTTGAAGGCGGTGCCACAGATGGGCACACTACACTGGTTTAGTTTGTTATATTTCTTTTTAAGGCTGGTTTTAGATGGCTTGATCTTTGATGTAATGAGTCACAGCACATACTAATAACATCACTTTGATATGGGCATAAACAGTTTCCATCCACCGTTATCTTTCATTTCAGCATTGTTTTACTTATTTTTAGACACTTTAAGTACTCTGCACAGATAGTAGTGAATTTTAAACTGAATTTAAACTCCTTTAATAACTGAACAGAAAAATCATGCATGTATTTTAGGCAGAATTTGTGCTAATCAGGAGTATGATTTCTGTTAATGATCATTTAGATATTCTTCCTACACTTCAATTAATTTGACCGACACTTATGCAAGAATGACTTTTAGATCAAGTTAGAAACAAAGAATATAGTATGGTGCAGAGAACAACTTGCAATGGCTGGTTATAAAAGGCTTCGGTTTACGAAACAGGGGTCCCAGAGCATCACATCGGAAACATGGAGCTGGTAGTACAGTAACAGTGCAGTGATCGTACATTTCTTTGCACAAAGGTGTCTGTACGGATAATCAATCTGAAAAGAATAGAGCGGACTCCCTGTGAAGTGAGTCAGAGACAGTTTAAACCAACTGATCTCTATATTATTGTTTTCCTCAAAGTGCTTTGTCTGAGAAAATGAGTTTAGGAGTATGACAGGAATTCCATCAAGGAAATAAAATAACACTCTTGACTACTGCACTACAAACAGAGTGAAAGCTGTTTTCTTTTTTGGTGTAAATTCACCCCCCCCCCCCATTCCCCAAGGATGGGCTGGCTTAGCTCCAACATTCAGACTTTTCCTCCCATTAGCCTTTTTACAGCACTCCACTGTCTTCCGATAAACTTCTATGCATAATTACTGCGTGTAAACTTTCAAGCCAGTAATCATAAAGATATCCATCACAGTATCACAGAGGGGCACAAAATAGTCGCAGAACAGCGGCGGCTGCCAAACTGCAAAATGCTTCATCTGAACATATCATTTCTTTGAGGCCAATCAAGAACACACGTGTTTGTAAGCCTGTTTGGAGATAGAGCAATTTGTAACAGAAGGCGCACTCTGAAAGGTGCTCTGGTCAATATTTGAACCAGATGCCAAGGTAAAATTTGGGCCTAGAAACCATTTGCATGCGTGTTGGGGTGTATTTAAACACTGTAGAGGAGGAACTATGGCTGGATTTGCATACACAGCTCTGGAGTTCTGTAAATGCAGCCACCCTCCCTTCACCCATCCAATCCACTTATCGAACATGTGTTCATAAAATTAATCATGCGTATGCTAACTGAATGCTAACAGGTGGCTCTTAAACCTCTGATGTTCAATTGTCATATAAATATGCTTGCCTGTAGACAGCTGTTTAGCATGCAGTATCCCTGGAGACCTCATTTGCGTATCAGCAGATATTAAGCCCAGCACGCTCTCTTATGTTCTTAAATAACACCCCATCACAGAAGACTCCACAACTTGGGAATCCTTGGAGACCGTCGAGTATGTAGGGTACACTTTTAGTGTCCGTCAATGAGATGGTTTGGCAACTAAAATACAGGTCTCTGGGAGGTGGGGGAGAAGAAAAAACACGAGGTGGGATTCTTGTGACCGAGGCCATGGGTGACAGACTGTGTTAGAACTCACTCTTCCACATGACACAGATAATGGGTTTTGTAACAGATCACAGCGCTGCTTCGTAATGGCTTTTTCAGCTGGTTTCAGGATGAGAGGCAAAGTCATTCAGTGCAATCCGGTGGGTGTCTACCCCGGCCCTATTGTACTGTACTCCATGAATACTTACAACTCCAGATAATGCCACGGGAATGCAGCAATCGCTGGAGATGGCCTGAAAAAAACAAGACACCTCAAGAATTAATCAATACTCATGACTTACAGAAGACAAAAGGCGAGAGTGGTGGAAAAAGGTGCGTGCCCAAATGGGCCTGTCGATGGGGGGGGCCCAATGTCATCACGACCCCAGAGCCGGACCAGACACAAAGGCAATGTGAATACACACACAAGTGTTTCATTACCTGTGTCTGCCTTAGATGCGCTAACGGCGAGTTATGTCTAAGCGAACAATTAAATCTTGGACAGTGTGCCAATGTGTTTTGTCTAAGGGGACAATTAAATAAAATAAAGGTTCACAGTTAGGAATGTGCATTCTCTAGTCCTTTCATTGCCATTTAAGTACAATTCATTACAATGTGGCTTTTGGAAAAGAAAGATTAATGAGATTGCAGATATTGGATAGAAGATCCCCGGGGGATCTGAGGTGATTGTGGCAACGTACTTCACAGGTAAAGAAATCAATGACGATCCCGCCTTTATCAAGCAGTTCAACACCTGTCATTGTGTTCCTTAGTGTCAAATGGGTGAGGTGGTGCTGAAGTCAGCATTTATTCCCCTGCTAGGTTTTCATGACTTTATCCATTTTACCCCCTGCTTGTTAACTGCAGTTGCACGATATATTTCTTTAATTACTACCATTTATCTGGTGTATTTAAAGATATGGGTCATTCCTCACTTTAGGTCTATTCTACTGAGCTTTGTGGATCAATTTTGCACATATAAATGTATAAAAGTCTAAACTTTCTGACTATACACAGAAAATCTTCCAAAGTGAAGATTATGTATTTCCCACCAGAGTAGAAAGAGGAGAGTCAGGGAAAGAATAGGCTAAAGCACATAGCCTACAGTCTTTCTCAGCAAGGCTTTGACAAGAGTGTCATGAAATACCCATAATCCCCCTAGGGGACAGTGATTGATGAGGGCCACCAATCAGAAGGCATCAGGGGAGGGCTCTCATTCTGCCTGTTTAGCACACCTTAAAAAAATAGCTTTCATATACATTCCAGTAGGTCTCACCAATACCCTCGCCACACACACACACACACACACACACACACACACACCATTTTACATTATCCCACAGAGGATCATAGAGTGACATATGGGGAGAACACAGAATATCAAGAGACTAGGCTGTCTCCTGCAGTGCACACCTAGAGCAAGAAAATGGTCCTGTCCACAATTCTGATTTCCATTTGTACCACCGTGTCATTCACGCAAGAATAATTCTGCTGCTGATTGGTGGCCTTGACATTCACAGAGGGAGGGCAAACAGGAGCTGCATTGATGAGTTTGTTTGGTTACCCACTGCGATTTCGACAGCAACTGCGCAGCTCTGGATGAAATATGCAGGGCCGTAGATTCTAATTCCTGTCAAATGAGTGCTTCAGAACATCCAAGTGTGCATCGTTCCCCTTCACTATCTGCCATGTAGATGTACAAGCTTTCTCTGGCATGCCTTACTATAACCGGGCTAAATTAATGTTTATATTATCATTTTCCATTCATTGATATACCAGTTATATAGATAATTTTATATTATAAAGAGAAGTTGACACATACAGAAGTCATCATTCAAAATTACTTAGAGTAGTTTATGATGCTCTGATTTCACTGGTTACATAAGACAGACAATGACTTAGTAAACTGAAAACAGGTGTTGTAATTTTTTGGGTAATGTGAGCAACCAGGTTGACTGAATGTGGGGATGTGATCAGACTCCTGGTGGACAATACAATCACTATTTCGTGCTGAAATTTCCGAGTGCATGTCGTACACAAATACCGGTACAATGTGAGAACCTGCATACCTATGGCTACATCATGAGACTTGCACTGTTTCTTTTTTTTCTTCCCTTACCTTCCCGAGTGTCCGTCATAATCCGTCAAGTGTCACTGTCACAAAGATTGTACACGGCCTATGATCAGTAAGAGGTTCTTAAAGCGCTGTGTAATGTCTATCTGACCCTTGAAACGGTGAACCACCTGCGGATACAAAAGCACTCGACTGAAGTAGCTTTGTAAAACGGGGCTTGATATGCATAGCTTTTCTGCTATAAAAAAAAGAATCAGCAGTTGCAGGCGCTGCAAAATTTTTGCTTTTTCTTCATTCGTCCTTGACAAAGGGGAGGACGGTGATGATATAGGAACAGGAGGCAGACTGACCGATATCTCACGCTTTGTAAAAGCAGGATGAAGATGCACTGGAAATTTGAAAAGTTTTGTATGTGATGCCAGAGATGCAAGCAAGGTGGGACACGGCAGCTGTCGCACCTGTGTTCCAGGTGCTGGCACTGACCAGCACATGATGAGGCCTCCGCGGACAGGTCACAGGACACGTCATCTGTCTGACAGGTAGTGAGAGGTGAAGGTTTGTTCTAGCTGCCGAATGTCGCAACCGTGGCCCAGATGTACAGCGTTCACATACAAATTTGGCCTTAAGCTCCACGCCTGCTTCAGGTACGGCTGACAACATAAGAAATTTAAAAGCAAATCTGTATGGAATGGAGGGGACCAACAGCCTGACACAGGCATAGATACACACACAATTTAAAAATGAATGAGAAAGCTCGAAGGAAAATCTCTGATAATTTCTCCTGAGCAGTAAGTCATATTTTATGCCCATATATCACTGTGCCAGTTTATCAATTGTAATCCTGATAAGGAAGGTAGAAGAATGGTTTCTCCTCATTTATACTCATTGCAAAGGTGACTTCATCATCGGCGTCTGAAAGCTGTTCTGCCCCTTCCACCCCACCACAGAAACACATGATTAGCACTAACTGAATCCCACAGGTTTGGCTCCTGTGCAGAACAAAAGGGAAGAGAATAGAGAGGCTGGTGCGACTCAGGAATATATATATTTTTTTCTTTATACCTGCATCATTTCTTGCTTCACTGATCTATCACTAAACAACAGCTGCCGTGCTGGAGCTGAAGACATCCACGGCACAGACTGTGAACAGAAATAAGAGAAGGGGCTTAAGCAAGAAGGTCACATGGGTACATCTGGAGACCCTTAGAGAAGAGGGAAAGAAGTGGGTGTGCGCGCTGTGATGGACGCGGAGCCGCAGGCGAGGGGTGCCGAAGGAACAGGCACAACTCACCATCAACCCCCCCATCTGCCCATTCCTCCCCTTTCTCTCCAGGCCAAGCAACTCCACACCGGCTGCTCACCATTCCCCCAGAGGTTCATTCCCCAGCGACAGCTCTGCACGTGCGCATGGGGGGAAAACACGTGACACGTTACACGTTTGCGTGGGGGTTTGCCTCCCCCAACGCCTCCACCACCTGTGGAGAAAATCAGAGCCTGCAGCCTGCCCTTCAGGTGCCTTCCAGTGGGCCAAGTCACATCTGAGACTCCCTCTGGAATCTCAAGTCCGCTGCAGGTGGGAAAAATACTTTACGCATCAAGATGATGTTCTGATCACCATTATGACATTATACAAAGAGAATTAAATTAGGCACACAGACATTCTTTTGCTTCTTATTAAACCTGTTCCAACAGATATATAATCATCATTTTTCATGTCTTGGCAAAGACTGTAATGGTATTTTCACATTAGTATCTTCTTGCCGCTACATCTTTTTTTTTGCCTCCGATATCACCACAGTAATTCTGTGTACAAGCTGAAGATGTTCACAGCCTTAATTTGATACCACATTTCCCTCCTGCTTAAGCACATTCTGTTAGAGTGCTAATTATTGTAAGTGGTATTCTCCCAATTAATACCTGCAATATTAACGGTAATCATCATTTTAAATTGTGATAACAAACATAGCAGCTGGCTGTTTTATGGGTTTAAGCTTGTTTCTTTATGAATTTTGTCGGAAGAACTACATAAAAGGAAGGCGTTTTTGTGGGCTTTATGCTAGTTATCAGGTTTCCAAGGAAACCTTTTTTTTTCCCAGTGTGATTTTGTTATAGAACAATGTTTTGGTTGTGTTCTGTGAAGCCCGTTGATCTGTGTGGGAATGCCAAACTATCCTGAAAGAGACAGTGTGTGAACAGCCTTGTCTCAATCCACCAAATTAAATTTGCTAATAATTTTACTTGTTACACATGCCACCTTTGCACTACTAATGATTCAATAAGCTTTCCAGAGCAACTAAGAATTCTATGTGTTCTGTAATTATTCACAATTTATTTTCCATGGTTTTCTCCATGTGAATACATAACATTGTGCCCTTGATATGAAAACAAGAGCCAAGTTCAAAATGAGTGTCTTTAATCACCACATGGGTGCTCTTACACTTCAGTATATCCAAAATCACTTAAGCAAAACAAAACATCTACGAAACAGAAGAGACTTTTTCCAAGTATTAGATCTTTTTCAGGGCAAATGTCTATAATGAAATGTGTTCTGACTTGTTCTGCTGGGGCACAACTGACTACATTTGTCACTAAAATACTCAAAGGCGCCGGCGAGAGAACGTTTGTTCAACCTGTCATAAAGTAGCCAAGTGACCTCCTGGGCGTTTAGAGTAGAACACGTTAACGATGGCGTGTGCCTCCACGTTTTATCGTTCGTGACAGGTTGTCTTTCTTCGTGAGGCCCATCTGAAGCCCTTGATGAGGAACGTGGCTGTATCATAAACACATATCATGATTGCATTACATGTCATACATTAGCTGAAAAAATTCATCAAATGTACATACTGGTTTCACAAAAACAAATAAGTTTAAAATTTTCAGACGTTCATTATTTAGAGTCAAGACGGTGTGCTGGTGCTCATATTCAATTGGGAGGGTGTTTGTCATGGAGTTTCCATTCTAATGAGTGTGGATTATTTTCAATACCAAACCAGTATGACTAAGAACTGCTTCTCAACTGCTTCTCACCAGTCCAGTTAAATACAGGCTCCATTTTGTGTTTATGGTGTTTGTAAAGTTTTGTCCCAACTTGTACATATAAACTACATAGGTAGTCTGCCCTGACAGTAACAGTTCTTTCAGTGGATACCATCTCGATTTTAACACACTCCAAGCCATAAGGTTGTCTTGTCAAATGTGTCCCATAATTACTGCAAAAACAAAACAATGCATGACAACATCAGTGAGGAACATTGAGATGGTGGTAGATGCCCCATGAAGACACTGTGGAAACTCTTGGTTGCGGTATATTCTCTGTGCTACTGCACATCTATTGTACATTAGAGGGTCTGCCCATGTCAAGGACGGAAAGAAATGTCTCCAGACAGAAACGCTTTGAAAAGGTCATCAGTCTGAGTGATAGGGTTTGCTTCAAATGTTGAGATCTCATTGAGTTTCAGAAAATCATTGTGAAACATGAAATGGCCATCAGGTTTCGATATCTACAGCACTTGGCTCACAATTCAATGGGTAAATAACACTGAGATCCAGCACTTTATATTTCACTGCAGATGGCTTTTCTTACATCTTGCTGGAAATGCATCAGTCATCCAAGATTCATGATTTTTTGATGTTCTGTCAGAAAAACTATGTATTCTAATGTTCTGATGTTTAGGAGATGCAAGCCTCACAATATCAAAGAAATGCTTTTAATTAAATCATCAAGACTTGCATCTCTTTGGATGGATCTTTTTAAGAGAAAGGTCTAGGCTGGGGAAGGTTGACTAACGCACCGTGCTTTGGGGAGCAACTACTAAAGTCTTGTTGTAACATCAGCCACATCAATATTGTGCATTACTTTTCATTACATACGTTTATTCACAAGTCATTTAAGAAGTTCATTACCTACTTTCTTCACTCTAATGTAGATAGCAGGGTTATCAGACATGAAAATCTAATGTTTCAGACCAAAGCTTTCTCCTTCACAAAACAGGACTGTGTGACAGATTGAAGCTGAAGTTCAAAGCTATCGATATCTCAGTGCAGGATGCAAGGCTAAACAGCCCTGTCTGTTATAAAAGCATAGAAACAACAAGTGAGATGTACAGTAATTGCAGCTTATATAACTTGGTCTGTCAGCCAGCTAAGGCTAAAAATGCAGGGTGGTATGCAGGGCCACATTATCAGATAGGCTAAATAGTCTGAAGCTGGTATCCCAGAGATTATGGGAGCCCATTTTTTTCTAGTTATAGTGGTGCTTTGCAAACCGTCAATTTTGCCTCTACCATGAAGAATGGAAAGATAGCTTGTAAAACATAACACCCCCCCCCCAAAAAAAAAACAGCAACAGTACTTCAACTATTTGTTCTTCCATAACTTTATTGCAGCTGCGACATGACTGAAGTCAATGGGCCCTGTAATGGCTTAATCTGGCCTGGCTAGAGTGCTAACAGTTTTTAACCCTAAATGCAAAATTTACTCAAAACCAATTTGAGATGGCACCTTTTTACCACTAGAGGGGACCAGAAAAATATCTAATGAACTAAAGTAATATATTTTTTGAGGGGTGAGGGGGGTGGATGCTATCGCTTTCAGTACAGTACACAGAGAGAGAGAGGAGGGGGTGTAGCCTTCACATTGTTTGCAATTAGCGTTATCTACTCCTCTCTATTTCCATCTGCTTTCTCCCTTTTTCTTTTTGAATTGCATTACAATTTCTCAGCATTTCAAAACACCCTGGGTGATACTTGATCCTAGAGTTTTCAGTTCGTGTGTTTCTTTCTCATTTTGCTTTAAATATACTTCCAGTTTGATTGCCTTTCTGTAAGACTTGTGTTGAATTTTACTAAAAAAATAAATATGGAAGATGTTAATCTCAAGGCTGTACATAAATAATTAAAACGACTGGGTGACAAAAACACGGGTATTCCTTTGTGTTTTATTAAATTCAAGTGCATATGAACATATCGTACAGAACAATGCAGTACTTGCTGTATCATCCTACAGCCTAATTTTTAAAGTTTTCATATTCAAATGTTTTTCATATTCAAAGTTTTCATATTTCAAATTTCCATAACATACTGGTTTTTTGTAGGGCTTGTTATGTAGAACAATAAAATTTAAAAAATGTATTAAAGTAACTTGTGTTGACATTTTTTCATATCGTAAAATTATAATCACTTTTTAAGATACACATGAAAAAAAATATAACTCAATCTCAAACATTAAGAGACCCAGTGATCAGAACTGAGTAATGATTATTTATGGTAATCAAATGAAAGCAAATTCGGAGCATAGGTGACAGACTCAAAGATAAACTCTCGAAACTCAGTGAAGAGAGGTGTCTCATTCTAGTATCTTCACTTTGGCTGTGTTACTTTGACACACTTTGTAAGATTTTCTGCATTTGTGGCACAGAAGTCAATATTTATTTTGTCTGTCAACATATCTCCACCTCTGATATGACTTGTAATGTATTACCTGTCCCCTTACAATACACGTGTATCTACAAGAACAGTCCAATGGTTGAATACACATGCATATGTGTTTTTAATGCTTTAATCTGTACTTTTTCCTATAAACATTTACTGGTTTATCATAAGTGTATTTAAAAAACTAATAAAATATAGAGAATTACAGAATAAAGTTGACTCCAAAAAGTAGTAAAAAATTTAACTATATTCATTCTCCAAACCGCTTAAGGGTTGCGGGAAGCCTGGAGCCCTACCCAGGAGACACGGAGCTCAGGGCATACACACAGGCAATTTGGACACACCAATCATCTAACCTGCATGTCTTTGGACCATGGGAGGAAACTGGAGAACCTGGAGAAAACCCAACAAGCACAGGGAGAACATGCCAATTCCACCCACACAGACCCAAGGTGGGAATCAAACCCCAGTCCTAGCGGTGCAAGGCAACAGTGCTAACCACCACATCACTGTCCTGGCCAATTTAACAACAAACATATGCAAAAACATCTACACTGTCTCATCTGAGACATGATTTTAGGGGTAAATAAATAAATCATGCAGAAATGTTGTAAACTTCATTGATTAGATATTCTATTACATTGAATAAACCCAAGGTATGCTGCAAATGCTTTATTGTGTTCTAAACTTAAGCACTGTTAAAGAGCTGGCGTAAATACTTGCAGTCATAAAATTTAATTAGAGGCTTGCGAATTGTGGCTTGTGTTGGGGCTCACGGTGCCAGCGGTAAGCGCTGAACAGGAAGCAGCGTGCAGCCTCATGTCACATGTGCAGATGAAGTAAAAGACGCCACACACTGTTCCCCCAGCAGCCCAGCTGGATGAAACGTCACGTCTCTTCAAACGCCAGCTGCGCTTGCTACTTGCCAATCACCGTTCTGCTGAGCCGTGACTACGGTGTTAAATCCAATAAAGTGCTCAGAAGAATACATATTTTGTTTTTGTCTTTTGTGCAAATGAACGAGGCAGTGGAATGTTTGCTTTTCAGCTCACAAATGTTTCCAGCGTTGAAGCAAAAGCTGTATGAAAGCTATATATATATAATTCCCTAAATATCCTCAATTTTTGTGATCCAATGCAGACACTTCAAATGAAGAGCACTGGGCTTTTTACAAAGACAGTGTGTTTACTGTTTACGACAGCTTAATCTTGTGTAAAATTTAACCAAAATATATTGTGGAGGAGGATCATGGTTGCCTGATAAATCATTAATACGATTTTTTAAAACACCATAATATCTGAAGTAATGATTTATGTTACCAATTGCTCTAAACTTTATTGCACGCTACCTTTCCCTGTTCACACCTTTTGGTGCACCGTCACCTTTTAAAAGCATGGTTGGTATGCATTTATTGCTATTTTTTAGCCCTCTGACATTATGACACATGGCACAGTGACTCAGCTGAGTGACTCATGTGCTATTTAATATTTATAGCCCTTAGTTTTATTCCATGTAAGCTACTATACCTTATGTCACACTGAACAGTAAAGCCCCGGGTTAAGGTAATTAATGTTACTTAAATAATGGGTGTTAATTTGTCATTTAGTCCTTTATTACGCCACAAATTGTATCTCTAGGTTGATGTTCAAATCATTAACAACAGGCGTTGCTTTTGTTGGTTTATTTTCAGGGAGACATTCATACTAGTCTAACCTATCAGCTCTGGTTTTATTGCACTGCTAAAGTTCTGCAATAAAAACAAACTAAAGGTAAATCCATTTTTGCAAGCACAACACGTAAGGATTACATGTGCTTTACTTCGGTTCCATCCAATGCGCTTTGAATGGTAACGTATTCTCCTTTTTTGCCTACCAGCCCAGCTGAGTGTCCTGGCCAGTGGCGGGCCCCGTAGGCATTTGGACTGACAAACCTGGGCTCAGGGAGCTCCGAGTGAACGAGGGAGCCTGTAAGCCGCTGCAGCGTCTGTCCTCAGAGTGTTTCTTTGATTCGCACCTCCACCTTCAACACGAATGCGCGCACCTCCTGCTGAAAACATCTCCGAACCCATCCAAACGTGATCCAATTTAAATAAAGTTAAGCAAGGCCTTGAGCCTCATAATAGTCTCACAAGGCTTAAGCCTATTTATCACAGACCGATTAATTGTTAATAGTGTATTGTAATAAGTTAATTAACTTAGTCAGGGAGACCCGGCGACGCGTCGGCCCATGCTTAATGCAGCTCGCACCACCTCAGCACATGAAAATTCTCCAGCAGCATCAAGACAAGGAAAGTGGGAGTTTCGGAATTCACAATCAGCAGCACAAGGTCAGATGGAATGAGGCTCCGTCATGAATTTCGAATTTGTACCGCTGCAAACCTGAGTGACATCAAGCGTTCCTGTCGGGAACGTGTGACACCCTGTTTTTCCCACAAACTTCACTCGCATTATTGTACCTGTTGGCTCGTGCGTCGGTACAGTGCTCAGGAACTTGTTAAGTTACTCCAGCTTTGGGTGCCTTTGCTAGGAAGAAGGAGTGGTGGTGCAGAAGGAGAACGTGGAGGTGACAGAAAAGAAAGAGAAGTTTTCACAGAACGTGTGAAGATCACTGTGAACAATCTATCACAGAAAAAAAAAAGTTATCATACAGAAAGCATATCAAGAATGTTGTGTGATCCATATATGTTTGTGTTGGTTCATCAGTTTCAAGTAATTGTAGACGCTGAAGCACTTTGAGAATCTGTAACCCTGCAATTTATGCTTGTGTTAACTGGATTAATACCTCTGTAGACCCATGGATGCTTTAGCTTAGAGGTGTCCCTCCGTAATAATATGTCTTTAGCTTAAATTGTCATTTTTTTTTTACTTGGGCCCCTACACATACAGCACAGCTGTGCACACAACTCTAATGGTGTACAGACACTCCTCAACTTCCGAACATCCGACTTGCAAACATTCATAGATATGAACAAAAGCATTTAATGCATTTAATTCATTCATTCAATTTTTGTTCGGAGAAAGGAACCGGGGAGCCACAGCTGAAAAACTTTACGTGAGCAGCTCTCTAGTCAAGTACGGCGTTTGGCTGCACAGCACGTACACGTACGTGTACACGCACACCCGGGTGCTCTAAGATTCCTCATGATTTACCGTGAATTATCCAGTGCATCGTGCATGGTTGATGAAAGGCGTCAGGCTAGTGATGTTAGTGATAGTGCTAAAAAGCGACACGCTAGATCAATGGAAACAAAGGTGGCGATAATTATTATTATATAGGAGTTTTTAGGGGAAAATCAATGCAGGAGGCGACTGTTTTGTTAACCCCCCTGAAAACAGGGACTTTAATGCTTTTCAGCCAACAGCAAGGAAAAAAGAACACCTGGTGTGTAGCCCATACGGAATACACTGTTGCCTTCCTGAAACGGGCAGTCAGTTTGGGGAGATCGGTTTCATGGTAACCTCTACAACTATATTATAATAATAATATAACTATTATTGTTATTATTACTACAATTCTTTAACATAATTTATGCTTTTTTGTCGTTTTTGTGTTTTTAGGATAAGACAACAAAATTTTTATGTTTTAATAGAACTTTATTATATAACTAACACGCTGTAGGAATGTTTGGTAGGACCACACGTAAAGTGTTCATTAAAATTACGAACTTATGAACAATCCACGTTACGATTGGCCTCTCGGAATGTAACTCGTTCGTAAATTGAGTCGTCTCTGTATTCAGTCTTTCTTATGGCACAAATAAAAAATTAATAAATTTTTATTTTATTATTTTTTTTTTCCCCTCAATAAATTCTCAATAAAGCTGACACCTAGTCAAGGAAAACAACATCAGTGCAGAAACGAACACCATTATCTAACCCTAACATAAATTAAAAAATATATATATATTGGCCTGGTAGCTCAATGGGTAGACCAGTAAACTGGGATGCAGAAGCCTCCTTGTTTAGCCCAACAGCCAGGTGTGTCCTTGAACAAGACACTCAGTGCTAGCTCCCTGTGTACTGCATGTGGCTGGCTGCCTACTTCTCCCTTCAGAGGATGGGTTAAATGTAGAGAAGTAATTCCCCTCTGGGATTAACAAAGGACTATAGATTATTAAATTATACAACAAATTCATGAATGCCCCCTTCAATAACCTATTATACACTACAGAGAGAATAAAAAGCACAGAAGCACATGTCACATGCTGAGGAGGGAACACGAGCCACATGCTGAAGCCCACCTTCTCTGCAGTGTTGCAACACACTGAAATAGTGTACAGTTTATCGAGACAAGAGCCAGTTTTGTTCCCTGCTCTGTAGCATCTGGTCTCCCCAGGTGCCACCATCTTGAAATTGGCAACCTTTATGGGCAGACATAATGCTTTTAAAGCTACCTTAATTAAAACCAACAGTGCATCTGCGTGCGATGTTGGTCCATAATATTTATGAACACATCCCTGAGGCTTAATCCCCTGTGAGCCTGCCTGTTGGAATGCTCTAAAAGTTACAGAAGCATTACTGCAAGCCTCATTGACCAAAACCTTTTCAGCTTTTTCAGCTTTAAATAAATAAATAAATAAGCTCTTTATGTTATGAAGCTGAGGCGTGAATTTCAAAGCTATGTATTCACAATTGAGAGGCTGTCTTTAACAATATTTGTGTTAGGCTTGTATCTGCTGCAGATACAAATGGGATTTCCTAACATAACCTGAGGCGGTATGCCAGAAAGCGAGTTTTCCATCTTAGCCAGGAAACTTAAGCTTTACCTCTAAGTTTTTGGTATTACAAAAGTTGGCACACAACTCTATCCATTGTTGACTGGTGCAAAAGCTTGTATCATCAGCATCCCTGCTGTTTTTGAGGAGCTTGAAGCAGATAATATGAATAGGAAGTCAGTTCTCACCACCAGCATGCAGGTACACAGGTATTGTTGCAGTTTTGTAAATAATTCTGTAATCACAATTATTCAGTATTAATAACAGCTATTTTAACCTCCAGTAACATTTCTCTTTTAAATGGCAATGATAATGATGCACTGTGAGCAAGTTTTTATGGATTTCTTGGCGGTCACTGTGTTACATTTTGGCATTAAAAGTTTCTTTACGTTCCTCATAACTTTCATTGTGTGTGA
Source organism: Chitala chitala (assembly GCA_025773905.1). Lineage (NCBI taxonomy): Eukaryota > Metazoa > Chordata > Actinopteri > Osteoglossiformes > Notopteridae > Chitala > Chitala chitala. Next base: position 8,401,774 of record JABJVR010000007.1, on the reverse strand, counting down.
GCACTCCTATGGACTGAAATGTGTGGTTCAACACCCCTTTTATATGAACGCGTATAGAGCATGATTAAGAAATCTCGAGTTAACTTACATAGTTACAACAACAACCTTCATAGTACTGTTTTTCTCTGATCACAGTAATTGCAGTAATCGGGGTTTGTCAAGCCAGCTCTATCCAACTAATCTCAAGTATGTTTGACTTCATAGAATACCCCCTGACTCTACATTGTCCAAGATGACATAGTCAGTGTAGAAAATATTTGATGGTTATCAGCAAGTTTAAATGCATTTTTTTTGCTACAATTTTTTTTTAGTTTTTGAAATGGCAGAAATAGCAAAGGACATCAAGTATGCATACATCTAAGTGAGACTGTGTGCCTTGGTAGTTGTTGCCTCCTGATTTGCACTCTTAAGTTTTAATGAACCTGTAACTCACTGGCAATTCACATCTTCATTTCAATTTGTTGTTTATGAATGTGTATAAAGTTCATCGCTGACTTTATCTGCGTACGGGTGTCCTACATCTTCAAGGCAAACAGATCCTATTGACCACTGTAACAGAATGACCTTATAACTGCCTAAGGCACAGTGGAACTGTAAAACAGAAATGGTAAAAACACCTCCGTGACACAAAAGAGTTAGGCTTCTAATGAGCTAATGAGCACTTAGCTGCCTCTCCCCCTCCTACACACACACACACACACACACACACACACACACACACACACACAAATACCTATATACTGCAAAGGAAAAAGAGTACTATATAGTTTTAAAACAAATGTATATTTAACAGAATGTAAAGAATTCTGGTTAAACTACTTTTATAAAGAATATGCAAGACCATATAATGACAATTCCACTGCAAATTAACAATCTTGTTAGCCTATGGTGGCCGATGCTTTGCAAACACACAACTCTGTTTAGAAACGGAATGCTGATTTCCATGACCCTTATTAATATGGGACTTCCTATCTCATAGCTCTTATAGTTGAACTTCGCTGTACTACATTTACAACACAAAGATGGTACTTTTCTAACTGTCTATACTATATTTCAAATTCAAAATGAAAGTCCTATTTCATTTTAACATTCTATTCTGTAATGCACATGGTTGTACAAACTGTGTTTACATCATTTACATGAGTAAACACACACTGTTAATAACAACACAAAATCTATCCTCTTCTGTGGAGGTGTAACAAAAACCCCCAACACAATGTTTTTATTGTAATCTAACAGATATGCTAATATGACTGTTAGGTTTAGCAGAAAATTCTTGCATGATTATGTTTAACTGTGATGGGTTGGCACCCTGCCCAGGGTGTCCCCTGTCCCGCACCCTGTGCTTCCTGGGATGGGCTCCAGGCTTTTTGCGACCCTCAACTGGATAAGGCAATATAGTAAATGGATGGATGGATGGATTATTTTTAATTTACATTTAATAAATACCTAACTATGAATGTGTTTTTCCCGTACATCGCGTTTTGAATTGGACCACCACCAGTGAAACGTGTCTCTTTAACACGGCTGCAGTCCATAAGCAGTATTGTAATGACCATTGTATGATGTCCGCTTGCTGCCCATGGCCCATTTCAACTGCCTGTGGCTGATGTTTACCATGTATTTGCCACAGGTGGCAAAGCTTCCTACCTGAGAGAACTGTAAGGTAAATGGTATACAAACAACAACAACAATAATATGAAAAGCAACAACTACTTAAAAAAATGAATTGGCAATGCTTCTATCACAATGAATGCAATTATCTGTTTAATAAGAAAATAAGCCTAAAATTGCAAAACAAAATAAATATTACATCTCTTTAGATTACTGGTAAATCCAAGAGGAATTAAGAAGATAATACTAATATACCTAATTATTATTATTTTCTTTACATTACATTATGTTATATTCTGAATGTAGTGAATTAACCAAATCGTTAGTACAGGTGTGGGAACATAGTCTATAAGTTTTGCTTTTACAAAAACTAAACATTTCCTGTACAGCGGCTTCCCTTAGTTTTTCACACGTCCAAATTTCCCGATTTATGAAATCTTAAACACCAACAAAATGTGCTTCTTACATCATTTGCCTTCCAGAATAGTTTATCTGATACACCAAAACCATAACTTTTTTCTATTATCCACATTTATACTGTACTTGTGTACTGATAAATATTTACTGAACCAAAACCCAGTGTCGTGCCTCAGGGCATTATCACATTGCCTTTTTTTGCAGTCTTAACTCCTGGTGCATAAAGTACAAGACCTCAATCGCTGCACAGATCGTTGTGAAAATTGACGTAGAAGTATATTCTGGCTCTAATCGCCTTGTGTCGCCTTGTGCCAGACGCTGTGACCGTTCTGCACATGTCAGCAAGGCCGATCGAGATTCCTGGGAGAAAAGGCGAGACACAGAGCTGAATAATCTCTAGCGTCAAATTAGAGAACCGGCAATCAATGGCTAGAGCCGTGTGTGCAGACTTCATTTGCGGGGAAGCGCGTGTTGCTTAGCCATGCTAACTGGTATTGATGTCTGGGTTTGATTGATCGGTCTTGCTTAAAAAATGTACATATGAAGGCCCTACGATTGGTTTGTTTTTCCACATTAAGGAATGATTTTTAAAAAGAGGGTGGTGGGGTTAGTGGTGGGGGCAGGAGCTTTCATTAAATTATTATCTGGTATGTATTGATCTGAGCTGGCCTTCAAGGCGTTCGCCCACAAGGAAAAGGAACAGAAGTGTGTATAAATGCAATATTTGACTCTTTCCTATTACGTCAACTTTTAATATAAGCAAGGGTGTTTTATGCATTGTAAAAAAAAAAATTATATATATATTTTGAAAAGCCTAATAGAAAGCATCAGCTGTTTGGCTCCATCCCATTATCAAGCATATGTATTATACTTACTGTAATTTAAGGAGCAACTGTTTAGACAAATTACGTCATATACACACATTATTCAGGTTAATCCTTTTTATGTAATTTACATCACGACAAAGCACGATCAATGTGGCTTTAACAGAGTTTTAATCAGTTTATAAAGCTAACAACACTAAACATTTGAAACAATGTGTTAGGGGTTAGCAAACATATATTAATGCAAGAAAGCAGTACGGTTTCCTTCACACCGCATCTAACAACAGATAATATTCAAGTGGAGGGCATTTAAAAGAGTGGAAACATTCCCAAGAATTGTACTCATATTAAAGTTTTACCCAATGCCTCAAGGAAAATAAAAAGTAAAACATAATTTTAAAGCAATATCTGGAGATCTGCCAGCCTTGCTAACTGCCTATGTAGTAGTGGTGCACAGATCAACAACAGAAATAACTTTATATAGAAATGCCATTATTGGAAGGGTCACCACCTCTTCTGACAAGCAACTGCCTTTTTTTCTGGCTATGGTATATCAGAGACTGCCTGGAAAAGCCTGAAAGTTCTTGGAAATCTCTTCTCTGGATAGATGAGACAAAATTGAACAATATGGGCCAAACAACAGGGTCTGCGTTTGGCCAAAAGTCAACAAAGCAAACCACCAGCTAAAACTTACCTTTACTGTGACGTCTGATGGTATATGTGTGCTTGTTTTTTTCACACTTCTGAACTTCACATCATCAAGGAAGCCAAAAAGTCTATGAAATACCAAAGAGTTCTTGAGACAAATTGGATTGAATTCACAAGAAGGACACAAAATGAATGTTTCAACAAGACTACAATCCAAAAGATTCTGGTATATCCACTAAATAATAAAGAAAAAATATATTTCCTGTGCTAGAATGGCCAAAATAAAGTTCAGGTCTGATAAAAGTTATGGGAATATTTTAAGAAGGGTACGAAAGCCAGTGTAGTATAAAGCACCAGAAAGCCACACTTCAAAAGTTCATATATTCTACTATAAAATTTCTTAAATAAAAGTCACCCATTGTAGTACTAGTAACGTGAAAATATGAAAGTGTCTGTTATTAACTGTACTTAGTTATCAAAAGTTCTTTGATTAAATGTACTTAAGTACTGAATTTAAAAGAAGTATCTTGTTAAAAAGCCCATTCAGTAATCTATCCATGATTAAAACTTTAACACCTTGATTTAAAGGCACTCAGAAACACTAACAGTCAACACATTGGGGAGTAATATTTACTTTGCCCAGGGCTGGGTAACAGGCCTCTTCCCAATTTCCAACTGATGTTCACCAACTATTTTTTAAACTTAACTTTAACTATCCCTAGTTTGTGACTAATGAATAATGCACATAGCTATAATGACTGTGGAATAAAAAATGTAAAAAAGATCTCACTAGCAAGTTAAACAGGCATCTGTAATTTAAACAACCAATTAACGTTATGCAGTTCTAAAGAAAAGATTAACTGTAATATATTGCAGTTCATTAAATGTTTTTCCAAGGGGGAGGGGATCATGCTACAACTGACTATTGGACTATTGGCTCACCACTTTAGACAATTTTCTCAGCTTTATTTACCACTAGCTAACCAAAATGTTTTTTTTTATTATATTAACCTTAATATTAACAAAATCTAAATCAATCATGCGGCATGGATAACACGTAGCCTATGCAATGTTAGATTCGCATTCTGTAACGTTTTCTAAAGGTAGAAATGAGAGGCGAGGCCTAATGTGCAAAAAGGGAGGTTTTAATATTAACAAAACCAAGGGTCTGTGGTACAAAATAACACCAAAGGAAATTCCACAAAGCTAAGACTCAACAGCAACAACAATATCCAGCACAGAATAAAGACAGAACATGGTTTAAATAAGGAACAGAAGAAGAAACAGGTGATAACACTGACAGCCAAGAACAAATGGAACAAGGCTTGAGAACACTGACGAGAACAATCAGCAGGAAAGAACAAGAGGAAGGGAGACATCTGGTGGACACAAGGATCATAACGGGTAAGACGTGACAGAATCACAGTACCGACATAACGTTATGTTAACGTTAATGTTTAAAAAAATAATAACGTTAAAAGTGTAAAGTGCTTTATACCTTAACCACATAACGCTATAACGTTTGTTATCTTTGTTTTAACTTACCTCAATGGGTTTTTGAATGCCAGAATTTTAGCGCATTATATGCTGATCTTACAGACTGAAAACCGAAAGTTTGGGAGCGTTTTTTTATTATTATTATTATTATTATTATTTTAGTACGTTACGAAAATACAAATTGGGAAATACATTACAGTAAAAGTATGTATTTTATTACAGAAAATAGTGAAGTCAAAGTCGACAGAAATTTTTAAATTCAAGTACCGATACTCCCCGAGAACACTAAGTACTGTCACGCGTTACATTACACCACTGGCTAACGCAATGGTTCCTTCAAACGTCACAGTGAGGTGAGGTGGTCTAAAGAAAATCCCTCTGGCAAGATGTGAAAGGCTCGTAATTGGTCTGGAACACATGAGTTGAGTGTGTGAAATTATTGCTGCTAAAGGGGGTGTCAGAGGGTATTCACTGAAAAGAGGTTCATTTGCCTTAGCAAACAAGAATATATAGTGATTTGCTAATTATTACACTATTTTAATCTATAAAAATAAATCGTTTTTATGTACAGTGCGCACACACACACACACACACGCACACACAAACTAGGATCCCTTCTCTTGAGGAAGAAAAACTGTCAATAGGTTTTTGTATTTTGAAAATTGCTTGTATTATAAAAACATGAACTGTGATGCAGTTAATAAACACATTTCTTCATTTATTCTATTATCTTTTCGATTGGAAGATATTTAGAACAGCTTTGATTTCGACAGTATTGCAGTATGCTGACTTTGCTATTTAAAAGTGTCTGCCATGTCTGGTTTGATTTTAACAGCCATCTGATGAATATGTCGTTAAGACACCATTAAATGATTAATGGGTGCTAAATTTGTGCACCTTAAAATGATCCTTACTTGCGTCACATTTTGTCAGCCCCACGTTGAGCTGTCTGCCAGATGCGTATTAATTGTTTCAGTGATACCTGTGTCTGTGGATGTTCCGGCTCAATGACTGGATTCACAGCCTCATATGGCACAATCTTTCTAAGAAGCGTCCTGTTTGATAAATTATTTTACATGTGACCATTCTCTGCATCATTCAGACTGAACACTTGCAAACTTGTCAGCTGTCTACATGTGAGGACATAACCAGCAGCGTATCCCTCTGAATGTCTTGTGCATTACGTGGGTTTTACACTCAGTTAAAATGGGGATTACATTCCATATACAACCAATATTTATTATTATTATTATTATTATTATTATTATTAATAATAATAATAATCTGCTTTTATTGTCATTGCGTACATATACATGTCAGAACAAAATTTGTTCTCTGCATTTAGCCCTTCTCCTGGGGGAAGCACTGGACAGTCACATGCAGCACCCGGGGAGCTGGCGCTGAGTGTCTTGCTCAAGGATACACCTGACCGCTGGGCTAGAATTCAAACCAGGACACTTCCACATGCCACCCTGATACTCTACCCATTGAGCCACCAGGCCACTAAACAACACAACAATGAGGACTGTTTTCAAGATTTTATTATTATTATTATTATTATTATTATTATTAATTTATTTATTTTATGTGACATCAAGGAGTTAATTACAGCTATGCTTTCAATTACATTCTCCGAGCGCTTGCAGTCTTGTAACCACCTTCGTCCAGTTTCTGCAAAACTCATTATTAATCAGGGCTTTAAGCCCAATGGAAAAATTATTAAAAAATAATATTTGTAATTTTGTGTAAAGAAGGACAATGTACAGCTTTTAGCAGGAAGATAAACCTGATCTCTGTCACCGTCAGTACTATTTCATGAGTTTAACAGAGAATGTAAAAGAAGCAAAACCGTTATTCACCGTCTTTTTTTCCACATCAAGAATATCCCTTTTTCTGTAGTCTTGGAACAGAAGCATTGTGAATACACATCTACCTTTCAATCAAATACAAACCCCCAATTTCAATCAAAGAAACCATTTATTTAGACTTTGCAGAATTGCACTGCATAATGTCCACGTCTGACAATGAGCCTAAGGTATAGAGTGTTCTGTTCTCTCAAGTAACACTGTCTGAAATGAAGTAAAAGGCTATTCCACATAGACAAAAAGTGAAACATTGATGCACACTCTGGCCAGCTTGTTCTGTAAAGATCTTCCATTTGTCCTTGAAGACAGTCACCCAGCATGGCATATCTGAGGATAATGTATTTAAATGTGTCACTGCTGTGTATCCTGGGAATGAATATTTGCCATGATAATTTTCACTCAGCTGAACAAAAGGCAGAACAAACGGTGGCCGGCAGAGCGGGAGAGAATGGCGTGTGGCATGCAAAGGCCCTATAACGTGGACAGTCCTTCCCCTGAGATGGTCACCCCGTTCTCCCAGGCTCCCCAAGTCCATTACAATAAAGCTCCTTCATAATGAGTATCATCGTTTAATCAGATTGTGAAAGCTGCCAGGATCCATTAACCGTACAGTTAACCACCATGCTGTTTGTGCTGAATTAGCTGGAAAGATAAAGAGGTGCTCTTTTAATGATCTCAGAATTAACTTTATCATTTATTTTAACATGGCCACTTTGTTGTACAAATATAAAAATGTAAATCACACTTATGATGAATATATACATATAAGAACATACATATACTGATCAGCCATAACATTGTGACCACTGACTGGTGAAGTGAATAACATTGATTATCATGTGACTTTGACAAGGGCCAAATTGTGATTGCTAGATGACTGAGTCAGAGCAGCTCCAAAACTGTAGCTCTTGTGGGATGTTCAAAGTCTGCATATGTTTAATTGAAGTCATAGCTAGAAAAATTGTTCCGTAGGTACAGTGTGCACATAAGCAAGTCATTCACTTACTAGGTATCCACTTAAGTGGACTCTTGTGTGTGTGCGTGCGTGCGTGCGTGCGTGAAAACCTATGAATCTACTATGTAAAAGGACTTCATTATACTAAGGATAAAAGTCACAGATCAAAACTTAATTTAGTTGTACATCTAAAAATAATGCAAATGACGAGTAACCCTGTCATCTGCCTTAGTGTATATATATATATATATATATATATATATATTATATGGATAGAATAACCATTTTGTAGAAATTGCCAAATATTTAGAACTACACTGCATTTAATGAGCAATATGCAAATTATTCTACATTAAGTGTAGGTAATTTTTAAAAGGTATAACATCGTTATTCTTTCCAAATAGCTTTTCAGATTAGTGTAATTTTTGTCTTCAGGTAAGGAGTTAGCAGCTGCATTACATACTTTAATGCTTATATTCAGTTTCTTTAAGTAAATTACATCAAAATCAAGATTTCTCATAGGCACTAAGCATTGCCTTTTAAAGTAGAGGTTATTTGAACATGTTAGAAACATCTTCAAAGCAGCATCTCTGGAACATCCCCAGGTTTTCCACTCACCAGGTAACCCAGTTTCTCATCTCAGGCCTCTGTGTGTGAAGATAAGGTTAAAGCCTGAGGAGGTATAAGTGTGGCTGGAGAAACAGTCCTCCTGTCCTTAAATCGGGGCCTTGCCAGAGGAATAATCAATACCTGGGCAGAGGAGTGTTCTGGCACCCATGCCAGGCTAGATGCCCCACCTTACCCCTGATTTTTAATCACTCACAGTAAGGCCTGGTTTCAGCCAGTGTCATTAGAGAAAGACAAAATAATAATAATAATAATAATAAAATCCTGCTTGCAAAGCTTGCTGAATAAGTCATTGTTACAATTCCATTCAGACTGAAATAACAATAAAATAATAAATTGAACTAAAATTGAGCATTTTGTTTATCTCTTTCCCCTTTAATCAAATATAAAATTGCTGTTTCTATTTTAATTTTCACCTGTCAGATAATAACAATATTAGCATTTTTATTAGAAATAAAAAAATATATAATAATTATTATTATTATTGAAAGGTACACATATCAAAATAACTCTGTCCAGACCAAACAATAATTAAATTTCTGTCTTTATATCTAACGGTCTTCATGCGGATATGCAGACAGCTCAAAAATTATTATTAAAATATGATCTTTGTCACAAAGTGGCAGTAGTCCCAGGGCGGGTGGAACAGCCCAGGTTGTACTTTTATTCATTTTATCATGCATAGCATGGTGTTCACAGCCAACGAAGAGAAAATGGTGTGATGCCCAGCTGTGAGTTTTGAAGGAGCTAATTTGCCTATTCCTTCTATACTTCTCAGAGATGATGAACAAGTACAGCCATTTTATGGGCACACTAAGGCCAGGGCATTGGTATGTGCTCTTTTTTGAAGTGACTACAGCCTGAAAAAATGGGGACCAATAGGATTTTGGATAGGGCCAGTACTCATGTGGTCCCACCCCTAGGTCTGTGCTTGGCTAAGGCACACCTACGTAAATTAGCACTGAACATTGAGAGTGCTATTCCAAAACCTATTGTCCCAAATGACTGTAGACAATGAGACAGGATATTGGACTTCCATCCAAAATTTGACGTGATTTGTGTTTTGTCTGTGTAGGCTCAGACAACGTATTTTTGAAAGGCAGCTGCAAATTGTGATTATCCTTTAAACAGTTGTTGTGTGGTTTTGCATGAGAGATGGCATTAAAAACATGCAAATCATTGCAAAGCATTGCAACCTTCCCAGCATGCAGCACTATTGTACAGAAAAATATAAACGTGTGGATGGACTGCTATAGCTCTTTGACATGGAACATTAATATGTATTCATTCGTGTTATGATCAAAGGTTATCCTTCTTCTACAAGATGATAGCACATATTAAAATTCATGCCTCCTCACAATCCGTGTTGTTCTGTTTATCTTGGAAACATTTTAGAAGACAACCTGGGTGCTGGGGCTTAGAATGGTAATTTTTGGAATTGCTTTTTTTCACCTCCTTAACTTTGGAAAGGGTAGTACAGTAATGTGTGCTTATGACTGAATTTTAAGGACACTTGGATGCATGCTTCAAAATTCACAATTACCAAAGTTCTTGTCAAGGAGCAACAAACATGGTTTTCTGTAATTGTGTAATTTTCTTATAAAATTTACCTCTGATGTAACACCTGAAACTTACTGTTATAAATATGCTCAACCAGTCCATAAACCTTTATCAAACAATATGATTTTCCTGGTGAAAGTTTAAACGCAGGCTTTCATTTTCTGATAAAAATAAATTTTGCAGCACTGTTTCTCTTCATGGTTCACCTTGAAAATGCTTATCTATCAAGCAAGACGGTGCTTATAACTTCTCATATGTCTTGCACAAAGAGCATATGCACAGCCCTTGAAATATTGGCACGTTGATTGTTCACGTCTTTTGATTGTCTTTGCTCATTAGGTGGAGCTACTAGCTTTCCGCAGATGTTCGCCGTGCACATCCGACTTCCCACGACGCCTCTCACTACAGCAAGGATAGATGAAGGGTTTGTGTGGAAACAGATATCCTTCACAAGGTTAATCTTGTCTGCTCTCGCAAACCCTACATGTCACCCTAATGAAGCCCCAGCAGACACGCTCTTATAACAAGAGTTAAGAGTGAATTAACCTTGAGAAGTTACTGCACTTTTTATATATACAATGTGCGTCCGTATTCTCACGCATACTGCTCCAAGGACAGTTTCTTATTTAGTAGAATGAGGTCAGGATCAGAAAGTTCTTCAAATTTTACCACCCTGGAACAGACAGACAACGTGCAAGAAGTATATATATATATATATATATATATATATATATTTTTTTTTTTTTTTTTTTTTTTTTAACTCATGCATTTTTTTCTACACCCACATACTGTGATTATGCAATACACCGTACTGCTTTTTTTACTCGACAACACTTTTTGTACAATATCGCAATGCAAAGCAATGGTTTATCAAAATCACCTATTTGTCCATCATATCCTTTAAACCTAGATGCTCCTTCCATAGATGTTTTCAGTCAGACACATCACAGACCTAAACCCAAGACTGCAAAATGAATTTATCTAGTCTTGCCATACAATAGTGAAATTTGAATGGGTTAATACCTTGCTTTGTGCCCTAGGCTGCCTTGGATAGGCTCAAGGCCACCAACGAAAGGATAATGAATGGATAGATGGGCATAGAACTCATGTAATGTTCACATACATAGAAAAATATTTCAGTGAAATCTAAGGTCAATTTAACTTAATTGTTTTGGAGGTCTAAACCAAAACTTAATGTCAACCCTGTTCTTTTAGGATGACTAGGTTTAACATGAATTAATACAAGTCCCGATCCACACAGTAAATCTTTCTATTTCTTTACATTGTGTTAGTTTTACGTTTTGTAATTTTAAACTTGGGATCCACAGCAAAGAAGCTTTATGTACACGTGGCATTTAAGTAATCCCCCGGATTTCTCTGCCTTTTGATGATTTAGTTCAGTTCAGTCATCATTGTGTACTTGGTAATATTGAAGGAAAATGCCATTTAAAACATGTCTACCTGTTCCTTCTCATCTTGGAGTAAAGTTTGAAAGCATGTGTGTATTCCTATCCCATTTCTTATCTCTCTTGTCCCGAATGCAAACGCTCCAATTTTGCTGCTATCCCAAGCTTTTGTGATTCTAAAATTAACAGCCACACTTTTCAGTTGAATTCTGGGAACAATAAAGTATGCCACACATCCACAAGCGATGCGCTAATTAATCAGTCCATCCATGTAGGTAAAGCCCATTGTTTTTTACTTCATAAAATTACATAAAGTTGTAGTATTCCCCAGAATGCATTGTTTCAGATGCCAACAACAGGTTACAAACACTAACCCTTTCTCTATATCCTCTAGAAATCACAAAAAAATATAATAAATAAATGAAAGTAAAATAAAAAAAATGACAACATTTTACAGTCAGACAATCTGACACTGTTTCTCACATAACAAAAATCTTAGACAGGTTGTTTTCTGCCCCTTTGAGCCTGTTATTGCAAAGATGACTTTGCCACTTCAACATAGACTTCAATAAAAAATGGATTACTTTGATTATTATGACACCATATTCCAACATAAGCTAGAGTGGCTGTAGGCAGGACAGATCTGGAGTGTTTAATAGACCAAGCCTCTCTGATATAAGGACTGAATGGTTTTCGCTCCAGGTGTCAAGTCAAAGTCACAAAAGAACACTTGTCAAAAATCCATTTTCGAATGTTAAGCACATGCATTCATTTGTTTTAAATGAGACGGCTTTACGTGTCCCCCAAAGCATCATTTAACAATTAAATGCACGCTCCATTTCCATAAAATAAGAACAAATTAAGAAATGAGATAAATAAAAGTCTGAATAAAAATAACAACGATAGATGATTTTAATGTGGATTCCTCCAGCCAAGTGCAGCTCTATCAAAATACACAATGACAAGTCTGTGATGTAGCTGTTCAGTATCTCCACTATGACACTATGTGGGAGTTCAGTGTAATGATGTATTACATTGAACTCCCACATATGTATTACATGTATCATTCCTTTAAGTTAACAAGCACTCATCACTAGTTTCAGTTTCATCACTAACTGTCTACGGATGTAAATTACAACAGAAAGTTCCTTATCAACCAAATCACTTACACGTGTCAAATTGTTTGCTTCCAAACTTGTTTGCATCAATTCTCTTGAATATTTTATGAAGCTGCTTTTGAAATGCCAAAATTAGACTGCTTTAAATGTACTATTATGCTCGTTGTGTGTTTAGTTCATAGGAGGAAAATGATTTGCCAGCTCCTTGGCACTCCTCTACCTCTGATATTCCCACTGTAATAGTGCTGGAAGTGGTGCTGCTCTGTTCTTATCCCTTCACAAGACTGATGGTTGGCACAGCTTTCAGTCATCTCTTAGCCAACTGCTGCTGAGGGTAGCACTCACACTAACACAGAATTTACTTACTCATTTCTTTCTTATAATAATAATAATAATAATAATAATAATAATGCAGGCAGCTTGGTGGAGTGGTGGTTAGCTTTGCACCTCTGGGCCTGGGGCTTGGTTCCTGCCTCTGGTCCATGTGTGTGGAGTTTGCATGTTCTCTCCATGCTTGGTGGATGTTCTCCAGGTTCTCCGGTTTCCTCCCACAGACCTCCCACAAAGACATGCGGGTTAGGTTGATTGCTGTCTCCAAATTGCCCATAGTGTATGCATAGTGTGCCCTGTAGTGGGTTGGCGCCCTGCCCACGGTGTCCCCTGCCTTGTGGCCTGTGCCTCCTGGAATGGGCTCCAGGCTTCCTGCGACCCTGACTTGGATAAGCGGTATAGAGAATGGATAGATGGATGGATAATAATGTAACTGTGGGTTACTTCCATTTTCTGAAATGGCTATGGAACAAAGACACTAACAGACATGTGCTATCCTCCTCTGTCTGCATATGTTAGAACAGATATGTTGCAGTCCTGAAGGTGGAGTTGTGTTGCTGTTAATGTGTTTGACATTTGTACACCACTGTCGGAAATCCCGTTAATATAAAAACATTTCATGGCCCAAGTGTGTCTTGAACAATACAGAAAAAAAGCTGTCACCTATCAGGGTATGTGCCTTTTTACAATCTTTTTGCTGCATGCTTCCTTGTGGCATCGGATAAGTGTTGTCTTTTGTTCAGGATTTAGGATACAGTGTAGTGAAAGCGTTTTGGCATTTTGAAAAGCCTTCTGCCATTTTGTAGAATAATAACATTTGTAAGGGATAAACCAATATGTGGTGTGCTGTTCTACAAAAATAATCACGGACAGTTTGTGTGTGATGTGGCCTGACACAAAGCAGACGGCTGTTAACTAAGTTGGAGATAATAATTTTTGCTGAAACGCATGCCTCAGAGTGGTTTATCATGCTTCTACCACAGCTAATGAACAACAACTATTCACGGTTAATTATTCAGAAGAAATTTATTTTAATTAGCTTTTAATAATGTTTTACTGAATTCTGGAAAATATAATTTCTGTAAGGATAGAACATCTGGTCAGGCAATTCAGTGGAAATGGCAAGTCCCTTTAACAGATTTGGAATGTTGAACGAAATAAACACAGATTAGTAGAAAACCGTTATTAATTAGACTGCTGGAACTGTGTGTAGGTCCACAAAATTAATGCACACTCATATGACATCTCTGAACCAATAAAATTTTGTATTTATTTGTGAACTTACCCTGCCTTTCACTGTGCAGGGCCTCCAACAGACTCTGAACCAATCCCAGCTCTGACCACACCTTGATAAGTAGCTGGGTAATATATGCATGTATATGCATATGTGTATAATATACTCTACATACACACCCAAGATTATCCAAGGTACACCCATTTCAGGGAACTTGGAGAAGCAGGCAGCTCAGATCAAACTGGCCCCCCTCCCATCCTGCTCTGGAGGTACTATGGCAGCCTTTCAGACACTGATCACAGATGCTTGAATGGCCCACAGTGGAGCCTGGGTATCAGCTCAGAGCATTACCCCTTTGGCAGTGAAGCTAGCACAGCTGGTGGGCACCGGTCAGGTACTCTCTCAGGACAGCCATACCTCCCCAGTAGTGGGACACCATGAGTCAGCTCTGTGATCTGTCAGCTTTGGCCAGTACCAGCTGCCCGCTTCATTTGCTCCATCTCCTCTGCTGTTTAGGGCTCAGGAGGACGATCACATGGACACCTCCTCCACCAATGACCATGCTGGCACACTCTTGTGTTAGCACATGTGCTCCAAACTGATTGTGCATAACTTAGGCATAACTATCTTAATGTGAGATTGTAATGCTGGGACTGCTGTCACATGTCGCATTTGGTTTACACTCAATGACACGTCATTCTACCACCCAATGACATGTCTGCCTCTGTTCCTAAGCCACTCTCTCAAGGAGGTGAAGAGTACATGTCTCTGTGGTTTTCCATAACTTTTCTCTCACTGACCTCTAGACTTTACAATGGAAGGGGTTTGGTTTTGTGTCTGACCTCCACGGCTCATTCTGGAACGGCTCCCAGATGGGTTGGACCGGGGCCCGGGTCTCCTCCCTTAGTCCTCCACAGGGGTTAGTTTGGCATGTGCTGAGCGGGGCGAAGTGACCTTACGCGCCTCTAATGGAGAGTCTGGCGGCTGTCCACTGTTTCCAGCCACAGTGCATCCTTGCAGTCAGTGCGGGCTCATACCCTTTGCCCAGCGCTGAGCCTGCACGTATCACACTGCTGACACTAATTGTCACAAGCAACGGCAGCTGATAAAAGCACGGTATATTGGAAAGACAGTGAGTTTAGGAAAATTAGATTTTCTTTGGTGTCAATGTGTAAAAGTGTGTGAATGTGTGTGCGCATGTTTGTTTGTATCTATTTGATTTGTGTTAATAAATTTGAAGGTTAGACCAAAATGTCAAGTAAGATCTTTTTCATGTGGCATGTGGAATTCACTGAGTTGTTTGCTGCTTAAAGTATGTTTTATTTACTGATTTGATAGGGAGTGATGTTGTGTATTAGGAAGAATGACATTTAATGATGTGTGTAGTGAATCAGAATGTGTTTGCGAACATGAATTATGTGCTGCTCTGAGTGCAGAGCCTTGACTGCTCTCACTAATAACCAAAATGATAGAGAATGTGAAAATAATGAAAAATTAAGTCTCATATATCTTGTTGTGATATAAACAGCAAGAACAATTATAAAAATAATACTTAAAAAAATGTCTTGCAAAACTATACTTGCAAATAATTGTATTAAATTATCCTATTACAGTATATCTCATTGATTGAGGACACACACACACACACACACACACACACACACACACACACACACACACACACACACACACACACACACAC
>JABJVR010000007.1:8331754-8385877 GCA_025773905.1 Chitala chitala | reverse complement strand
CACACACACACACACACACACACACACACACACACACACACACACACACACACACACACACACACACACACTACTACCATTTTGTGTGTGACCACGCGATGTGCTGGTGGAGAGTTTCTCTCCACTGATCCCGGGACTGCACAGGAAATCTTTCACTGTGGAAAGATTAGCTGGTCTGGCAGAGACAGATGGGTGGAGAGGAAATGGGATAGTGACTGCTGTTCCAGCAGAGAGAGGCTTATTTTGTGTTAGATAGGGAGCAAACATTGCCCAGCTAGACCTAAGATGGGTCATGCTTATGGGGTCACCTATGGGTAACAGGCAGTGACAACACAAATACATTACACATCCAAAGACAATAAATAAGTAAATAAATAAATAAATAAATAAAGCCAGTTATAAAAAGTACAGTACATTGTATGATGTCAGTATCTAAATACACCACACTCACTTTCAAATTTCCATTTTCACTGAGCAATTAAAATTCCTTTTAAACTTAAGCAATTAACCATAATGATGAATAGCAGCATGTGTATCCTGATTGTGCTTAGGTTTGCATGTCTGCCGGTACAGCGTAGGTGTAATTTACAAGATGTATAATTATAAATAATAATAAATCAGCTGGCAAAAAAATTACTGCCTTTGCTCAAGCTATTCTTAAGGTCTAACCCTTTACAGTTAGCTCTGATCTTACCAGTTCCAGGTCACATTTATTTTAATGATAACATGACTCCTTGTTTGACCCAAGCCTTCTGATCTGGCTTTCCCATTTGTTTTATCTCTGTCTTTGATCTATTTCACAGACGTCCTGCATTGATGGCACTGACAAAGAAAAGATGGCCATTGGCCCGCCACCTCCTAGCATTACAAATATGAACTTGTCACAATAAAAATTAATAATAAGTCCCAAGAACTCCATCGCACCTTATGACCATGTATTGACAGACATGCGTGCAGAAGACCCCAACAGCTTATTTGCAAGTGGGACTTAATTGTGATCAATAGACACCTTTAAGTTCTGTGACATTCTGTTCACTTTCCACAGACATCAGAAACACTCAACTGAAGTGTTTTAGCTTATTGAAACCTAGCCTTTTTCATGGGCAGCAATACACTTTCAATGAACACCAGTCATTTAAGCTAAAATAAAAATAATATACGGTGGATATATATATATATATGAGAACTGGAAATTGTATCATTGATTGCCAATACTGGAATTAAGCAGATTGGTTCCTATGAATCATGGGGGAAGTGGGTCACAGAGAAAACATCTTGCACCACAGAAACTCACTGTCATTTATTTGCATCTGCATGACAGCAATTACTCTGACTCTTGCTTGATTTTTTAACTTAACTGAAAAAGTGCTGATAAACTCTGTAGTTTTCTGCTTAATTGTCAAGAAATATGTGCAACAATGTGCCAAATTAGCCGGCCTAATTAAGCAACAGAGAAAGAAAAACCCAATGGAGTTGATCTACGTTAACATCGTAGCCACAAAGAGACACTAACTGTGGAAGGGATTTTAGTAAGCATGTGGGAGAATTAAAGGTTAATGAAACTTTGCCTCTTTCTTTCTTTCCCGAATTTAGCAGTGAAGCATCCCTTTAAAGACAAAATTGCCTGCCAACTGCACATGTTACCAAGAGGGAATATACAATCTGACTTTGAGGTAATCTGTATTCCATTAGTGATGTTGAATTTTAAAGACTAAAACAGGCCACTGTGGCCTATATTTATTTTTCCTTTAATGGTGTAGTGTACATTATTATTACCTACAACAGGCTAACGCCCCTCATTCCTCAGGTAATATTTGTTTACCCACCTTATCAAAGTTTGAGGTAGTGGTGTGAAGTGTGGAGCTAATCAAATGCTGTCAACAGTTAATTACCAACCCATTGAAATGCATCAAAGGGAAATAAATGGCTTTTATACAACTTGTTATCAATGATAACGCTGTCGTGCATACCAATGTTAAACCTTCAAAGAGAATCATAATAGGGAAGGTTCATGAGTATTGTATAATAATAATAATAATAATAATAATAATAATAATAATTTGCCAAAGTTAACAAAATGTAGTTGAAATTTAAATAATACAAATTAATTATATACAGTGGTATTTGGTTAGTAAGTACTTATATTATGGGATAGTGCGGTACGGTTGGTTATAGCACACGTGCTTTATAACATTGTACTGCAGTGTCAAATTTACGTTTATGTACACTGGCTATTAAGTACACAGATATAACGTAGTTTCTCTTTTTAAGTACTTCTGTGCATCATCCTCACCTTCTAAATCACCGTTTAATGAACGGATACAAATGCGCGAAACATAAGAAGGCTATTACCGCGAATGAGAAATGCGGAATCATTGCTAGTATTGAAAGTGAGAAAGGCAGATTTCTGATTGTCAGCAACTAGCCCTAGTAAAAAAACACCATCGGCAGGGGCAGGGGTAAACTGAAGCGCTGTCTACAGTCGCGGATTTTAGCGCAGACACAAACGGCTTCGTCCTTAATCATTCAAACGTGGATGCTTTAGGAGTCATGAGACTGTTTGTAACATGTAATGGTGACAGTTCTCATCATAACAAAATTAACTGCTTAGATAAACTAATCGGTAGTGTGTACTTCAATTGTAGTAGGCAAACAATAATCAATGATTTATTTCACAGTGAAATACAGTGTACATGTGTCTATACAATTTAATTGTCCATGTTAAGTGTAAACAATAAAACATCTGGACAGTAAGCACATTGGATAATAAGTACTCTTTCTGGTGTCCCATTAGGTACTTATTAACAGTGTGATTATATACACAATGATACAAAACTTCAAAACAGCTACGAGTTTAATACTGATAGGGGTACAATTGAATACCGACTATTGCACTTCCCAGACTTCCGATTCTACCACTTCTTTTTCTTCCACCCCCTCCCCCCTGTTTGCTTCAATGTGACTGCACACGTGCTGCTTTGCCAAGACGGACTAGGTTGCAGTGTGGAAGTCAGAGGCCTCCAAGGGTGACGCCATTCTCAGAGAAGCGGAAGGCACAACCAGCATGAGATGCCAGCGCTCAGGTGCCTGTCCGTCACTGCTGGACACCTGACTGAGAGCACAACTGGAGCCAAACAAATAATAGAGGAAATATGTTCATATGTCACAAATTATGTGCTGATTTGCTATTTGTTTTTTTCTGTCTTTGACAAGGGAGTGTGAAGTGTGAGGCCAGGCACTTGTCATCACATTACCACCAACACTAATAATAATAATAATAATAATAATAATATTGCCCGACCTCAAATATAAATCAAAATATACACAAATATAAATCTATATATGATATTTGTAATTGATGCCTTGGGTGTATCAGTTTGTAAATCAAGGGAATTTTGTCTAGGGCCAATGTGTTGTGTGTTCGTACATTGCCAGTGTTTTACAAATCTCTTTAAAACAACGGAACAAAAAATGCACGGTGCATGTATTACATGTATTACACGATGTAGTGAGTGTCGTTTATCATTTGCACACAGGCTATATGGGGTGTTTCATTCTTACATTCCATTAGACACTTATTAGTCTGGAAAAAAACGTTGGACACTTCATCGTGTAATTCAGTGAATTTAGAGATTCGTAAACGACATTTTGAAACACTTGTTCATTTCTTAAATGTATTGTCCCTTTAAAAGACACGCCATCATGGAGACACGTGTAAAATGATCTCAAGAATTGGATTAAACAGTTGTGCTAAATTGTGCACTCTCGGTCTCCCACGGAGAGAATGGTTGCTCTTTTTCTCCTGTTATAAAGACGGCTGCGTAAAATTTAGTCACAACAAATAAATAAATAAATAAAATCACTTTTCATTACTTGCATCTTTTCATTACTTGCATCTAGTTGTGCAGATTTTGTTGCCATAACATTTTTTTTTTTTTTTTAATAATTCCAAATGACACGTCGCTTCCTAAGTTAAAAGCAATTCTGTAAAAATGAGGCTTAATCCCTGACATTTTCCTCATGGTATATGGCTGCATTATTTACTGTAGAATGTGTGTTTGCTGGGTTATTACACTTGTTGGGCCAAGTGTATTGTTATACTAATGGTACATTGAATTATTATGCATATTTAACTTAGTCACTACTCATAAAGGGGTTTAAGTTTGGCATGCTGAATGCATAGAGAAAATCCACATATCTTCAAGGTGAAAATGATGTAAAAAAAAAGGCTAGGATTAAAAGGTGTTCTGATGCTCTGCTATGTTGTGTGCCTTCTTTTCAGTGGTATTGACTCAGAGTTAAATCCGGTCGTATTACTCTCGTACACACAGTTCATACAAGTGTTTAACCTTGCAGTTTATGAGACCTCAGGAAAATGTTTGATGACTGATTGGATTTCCTTCCAGTTTAAGACAAAGGAAATTAAATGAGCTCAATATAAGGGCATGTGAAGCCTACACTGGCTGGTGTTTACATATTCTCAAAAGATCCATCTAATATACTTCAAGGACAAATCCAAGGAGACGTGGTGCATTTGAGAAAGCGCTTACAGGAAAACAGTTTGCTGGAGCACGCCTCAGATTCTTCTGATGATAAAGCATAAATGCAAGTGAAAATAGGAATGAAACGACATCAAACATTTTACCTGCACATGTATATGACAGCGTTTTCAGCATCGACTTTGATCCCGTACTTGCACTTCTGCAAATGCTAGCTAAGGAGAGTGGAGCTTTGATGCATTCCCTGTGAATATTAGCCACGTATCAGCGGACTGTTGCAGTGCTGGGAACATAAACGTGGTGTCAATCAAACAGTGACAAATCACTCGTTTCCCTGAAACAAGACTCACCTCTTTATTGCTGGCTGCAGCTCAGTGGGAGGAAGATGGAAAGATGGTGTTTTGACCTCTGTCTAATGAAGTTGCGCTACAAAAATTCTAGACTTGAAATTGGTCAGAAAGATCACTTTCTCAGCCAGAGCACACAAACAAAGCAAAGACTTTCAGTCCATTTATAAAAAGGAGAAAACATCACTTTTTAATATTCTTTTTAATAGACAACATTTGCTGCATTCCAAGTCAAAGCTATAGTAAGGTAATTTGGATCACAGAGCACCCTTCTGAGGAAACAAAGTGTGAAGCGTCACAATTTCATGATGTCTAAAAGTTTTAGTTTATTAATAATTCATTTATTGTTTTTCTACATGGCATGGTGCAATATAAATTTTTTGGAAATATATAACCTGAAATAGCAATTTCTAGATATGTTTTCACTTTTTTCCAGCCACTAACAGATACTACAAAGTCCTCAATTCACCTGAACAATTTATCTTTATTATTTTAATAAATTATTTTTTTGGGGATCATACAGGTGGAGAGCAATATATGATGTTACAAATCTAGAACCACACCCATAAAACCAGAGGCCAGGTTCTTCCCCTTTTCCCTTTTTATCTATATAACTGATTTCACTGTCTGTGAGGAAATTTATGCCAATAGTAATAGAAAATGACAACCAAATGTCTGATGAAATATATTGTATCATTACTGGAGGAAAACTGTCTGCTTTAAAAAAGAATTATGAAATTTCTCTCAGTTCTGTTTTTAGCTATGGTATGGTAATTATCTGAAAAATTATACATTAAAAAATTGTATATGTATGGTTAAAAAAATTATATTATAGCTCTGTGCAATAAAGTATAGAGTAACTGTAAATTTAAATAAAATTTAATTACGTTACAACATTAGAATAGATTTTTGTGGAGAGCTGAGGTGAGCAATTGACTAGATTTACATGACGTGCTCTATAGCTATAACTTAATTAGAACTTTTTTGTTCTAAATAAACTTTCTAGTTATTTAATTAAACTACAACAATGGAAGGGAAAATGTGTGCTGTTATGATAATTTGTGAGGAGATGCAAGTTTAAATGGACAGCCATAAACAATGAATGTTCAGGATGTAGTGAAGAATTACTGCTGTCATTAATAATCCAAAATATTCACCCATGACATTTTACTTTTTTTTTTTCTTTTCTATAGCTAGATAACTGACTGTAGTAATTCAGGTTAAGTATACTAATATTTAATAATAATGAATGTCAGATAAAACCAGATTTTTTATTATCTCAAGATAAACACTTTCTGATGTGTAAGTTATAAAGCCGTTCAAAGCCACTTTTGGTTTTTATCAAGACATTTGCCTGCGCTGACAAGGGGACGGGGGCTGTGTGTCAGTCATGAAAGACAACCCATGAGTGACAGCCTTGACGTGTTTTGAAAGTCAACGGGTCAAAGTGTCGAGATAACCTAAGACGAAGTTCGTGTTATTTGCTTTCCCGGCTATCACGTTGGGAGCGCGCAGAGGGTCAATGTTCCATCAAAACAGTCTCTCCATCAGTTTCTAGGAGAAAAAAAAGAAAAAAAAACATCCCAGGTGTTTCCTCGGGAAAACGTATCAATCATTTTATTTTCCGAGATAATAAATTATCTATACGAGAAGCGCTGAAATCAATTTCCGCCATGTTCTCACTGTCATGTCCGATGCCCAAACCTGTCATCAGTCATAATCTGCGCATTTGTTCCTCATCTGCCATGCTGGTATTAACGCAACAGTTCATTCGCGGAATAATGATATACGACCAAATGAATGAAATCAGAGAGGTGACTAAATGTGATAAATCGTGCTTTTTATAATACGTTTTATTGATTAGCGACATACAGTAATCATATTTCATTGATTTCAGCGCTGTTATAATTGAAATCCACGCGTCGAGTATAACTCTCAATGTTCTCATCTTACAATGTTTTTGTTTTTGCTGATGTGACTCGTGACTTGTTTCCTCGGTATTCTGCAGGAATGTTCAAAATGCAACATTAAAGTAGTACTTAACTCTCATTGTAGGCTTGGGGCACATGCATTTTAATAAACAGGAACGATCGTCTACATTACCATGATTGCATTTGGGTCTCTGAACAGAACACTTGATTTCCCTCCTCGGATTGGTGGGATGGTGACATTTCCTCCATTGTAATACTTACAAACCCCATCTTTTATTCATCCAGCGCCCTTCTTTTTTGTGCGCATAAACTATACTTCAGACTGTTAGAGGCCTCAGAACAGTGTTACTGGTCTTTCACACTGTTTTCCACTTGGAATCACTCCGAATGCCTTCGGTATCGTTGTATTTAATTGCCTCAATTTCCCGCTATTCTGCAGTAGACTGAGGACCACGGCACGCACAAAAAAGTTTCACAAAAAAGGCAATTAAGAGTCACTGGAACATGTAATTTAATCAGTCTGATATGAATGTCATTAAGGGACTGAAAGGAATTTTCACTTTTTTTTCTTACTGAAATTTTAAAGTTATTATGGTATGGTATAAATATATTATTGTGCTATAAGATTATATGGAAGAAGAGATATTTTTAGCAGGCTTATGACTCAAAGGACAGGATAATGGCAGACACCAAAGCATTAATTAATACCCCAAATTTGGTTTACAAGTAATGTCTGCACTCTATTAGCAAATGCAATCACCGGTATTGAGATGTTGACATAAAACACAACCCCCGATAGCAAACGTTGTTAACTGAACATTGAGTTTTAGTCATAAAGATTGTTTTATGGTTGAAATGACTAAAACTCAATGTTGAATTAACAACATTTGCTATCTGGGACCACAGAGACACAAACTGACATCAAGTTGTTACGTAGCAATTTTGTTGTGGTTTTTGCTGCAGAAAGCTTTCAACAGTCTGTAACAAAATGCCCTTTCTTGTCCTGCCCATCATAACATCAATACATGCAAAATTACAATGTATTACACCAAAACTAGAAAGGACTCCCAGTAACAAGGTAGCAGTGGACTCTGATTGTGTCTTCAATAATCATGCATTTCTTCATGTTGTGGCAAGTATTACAATTAGAATCAAATAAGGTGATATGACATTTTTCTGACGTGCATCTGAATTGTTTGAAATGGAAGCCATTGGCACAGAACGCTGAAACTTGTTAAAAGCAGAGCTATTACACTGATAAGTTTAAAGTATTTTTAAAGAAAAATCACAGCAATTATCATCCAAAAATGAGCACCTTTTTGTCACTCTGTTGGGATATGGATGGTTTGTTAATGCGTAAAGCACCAAACAGCATTTCCTTTAATGGGCTGGATTTGGGATGTTTAGAAATATACAAGACCGCGGAGGGGAAATCAAGTGAGGATTGTGGATTTTCACTGTAAATACATAAATGGCTAAAAGTGCAAAGGTTTTCCTTTGAAAGGAGCAAAAAAAAAGGCTCTGTGGTCATGTGCTCCTTTGTGCTGAAATCAGTGCTTGCCTCAACTTTTAAACTGTCCACCTGATTGACAGCCACAAGACATTTAATAGGGTTTGTAATAGATTCTTGGTGCTTCCCATGATCCTCTGGGGAAAACCCCTGCAATCCCCCCACACCCGCAGGCCTCTCGTGTCAATTCTGACGCCTGGGCTTAGATTGGCTTATCTCCCCTCCAGACCCATGGCCTCCGTTCATGGACACTTTATTCCAAACACCTTATCCTGAGCAAATGCAAAGCCCAGGTTTTCCTGCTCTACCATCTCCATTTTAAGTTAAAGGGCCAGCTGTGCACTGAACTTTAATGAAATCAGTGTGAAATGGTTAATATGAAATACTTATATGCATTTAAATCTAACAGATTTTCCATCATATGATGTTCTGTGTGTGTGTGTGTGTGTGTGTGTATGTGTGTGTGTGTGAGTGTGTCTGTGTGTGTGTCTGTGTCTGTGAATAGTATGACCTCAAATGTAAATTTTCTGCTTTTACCCCTGGCAATAACATCTGAACCACCAAGTTAAAGCACTGTTTCGATGAATCATTATCATTTTAAGATGTCATACATTAGCAGCATCATTTTCAGTCATATAATGCTATTAATGTATGTCTTTAATTGCAGAGATTAACTTAATAGGCTGCCTACTGTTAAAATGTAATAATAAATTTAAAAATTGCTCATGTTGCATAAATGTTTCATATAAGTAGCACAAAAATAAATCAAAGACTAATTGTATATCAGCGGTAGTGGCATATGTTCAGGAAGCAACGTGTTCTGCATTTGAAATCCAGTTTATCGGCAGTATTTGTTATGTGAGTTTAATATAAAATAACAAAAAGAGACATTGTCACCTTTAATGTGCAATATTCACTAGCATTTATATAACAGGTAATGGAATATTTTATGAACAATCAAACTGAATATCAGAGGCTGGAAATATCAACCCATGCCGTAATAATTCTGTTCTGTCAACTGAATCATTGGAAACTAAGGTGGCCCCTGTTAGTCAGCATAACTGTCATATTAAATACATACATACATTATCCAGTGGCTTATCTCTTTGCAGGGTGGCAGGTGGCCTGGAGCCTAACCCAGGCAGCCTAGGGCGCAAGACAGGAAGCACCCTGGACAAGACGCAAGCCCGTCACAAGGCGCACACACACACACACACACACACACACAACTAAGGGCAATTCACCTAACCCACAGATCTTTGGGCTGTGGAAGGAAACCAACAAACCCAGAGGAAGGCTAAACAAGCACAACTAGAACCGGCAAACTCAGCGGACACCACACAAAGCCAGATACGTATGTCCCCATGGCCTTGGAGGTGTGAGACAAGAGCGATACCCACTGAAGCATCCTGCTGCACTGGTATGTAATAATAAAATTATAACTTAAAAAATTATGCTATTATTACATTCCAGTGCAGCATGTGTATGTATGCATATTATTTCTGAATTTAAACATTGAAGTAGGCTTTACAAGAAACAAAAAAGGCAGTTAATAGTTGTTGATGTTCAGAATTCCATGTATTTTACTGTTTCTACATATATTGTTTAAGTCAGCAAAGGGTCAAAAACAGCATTATAACTGTTTCCAATCAAAAGTTTAACCGTACACAGTTGGACTGAGGGACAAACAAAAGAAAAGCTAACAAAATACCAGAAAAGAAATAAACAAATAAAATCAAATAAGTATATAAAATAGCCCTTTAAAGTGCACAGATAAAGGAGACATATGATGAAACACTCTCCTCGGTGCTTTTATGTAGCCAAGTGCAAAGCTGGTACAAATGCATATTTCTCCGTAACCTCTGCACCCAGCATTGATTAAATTACAAATTAAAATAAATGACATAACAGCATGAGCCATAAGAGCATGTTGGAACTGATGAACAGGCCGTGACCACGTCTGATGATGGCACCTTTCACGGCAAAAAAATATAACCTTGGAAGTTTTACTTTTAAGTGCATTTCATCATGCCATTTTGTGACAATATTGAACAACTTTAATAATAATTAGACTTGATATCTTTTACAGAATGAGTGCACTTTCCCCACAATATTACACTTTAATGTACTGAACATTTGTTTCCTTTAATCTACGTGTATTAAAACTAATAATTAGAAAAGCATATGCAGCTTTGTTCCTCTCATATTTTTAAAGTGAATCATCGGTTTTTTTAAATAATAATTCTGTTCACATTATTCAATTTAGAATTGTCCAGTCTTGAGTTGCTGGGAGCCTATCAGCAGGCTAAACCCACAGACCTGGGCACATTCTGGATTAGGAACACAAAAATATATAAGAACAATGCTTAAATACATTAGAAAAACCATTAGATATGCATCTGGAAAGAGGCAACATTACACCATTTTTTAAAAGTATACTTCAAATCTCATTGTTGAAATCTGCTTTAAACTTCAATCTGCAAGTGCTTAAACTACCACAGCAGTTAAAGACAACAAAAATAAAATGTGTTTAAGATCAGTTTCAGCAACAACAGAGAGCAAAACCAGAACGTACGTAGTCATGGCACTGTACTCAAAGTTGTTGAGTGGATTTGGAGTTCCTCTTGGAACGAAAGGCGCGGAGTGCTGATCTAGTCAGTCTGTGAAGCCGGCCTTAACAAAGTCTCATTCCTCAGTGTCTGTCACTGGGAGCCAATATTTGGGCTCGTCTCAATGATAGATGGAGGCATTATAGCACTGTGACACCCGGCAGTGGATCCCACTTGTAAAACACATGAGTCAGCTTGATTGATCTTATTATTTTTACGGCTGGGTACTTCTGTGATTTGACAAAGTTTGTGACAGCTTCCCTTTGTAAGGTCAGGAAGATCAAATTAATGGCCTCCTCATCATGAAGCCCCCTTGCATTGATGCCATTTAAGCATTCACTCTGAAACACTGGGAGAGCAAATGTAGAATGCCTAGGACTTGTTGTCACGTCTGCTGTCATTTTCGTACATGTAGAATATTCAAATGCAACGCCGTGCTGGAATATTAGGTTTCTTTGACTTACTGTCACATCCTTTTGTGTGCATTCAGAAAAATTATGTTAAAGAATTAAATCATGCTTCTTAAACAGGACACATTTGTTAACTTTGATAATAAACTGAAGCAGTGCACATATTATAGCGTTTATAAATTCTGAATGCTCAGATACATTTACACTGGAGTCCACAATTAACCACAATAATTAGTACTGAAAAAAATTACCAAACTGAATAAAATGTGGAGAAACTCTCAAAATAATTTTAAAAGAGGAAAACTGTAGTTTTCATTTTGCGATGCTGGTACAAACCGTTGGCTTTAATTTAACCAAAGTTCATGAATAATCCCAAGCAATCAAAAACACTCCAGTTCATTGTCAAGCATTGCATTTGCAGTTTCAGTGAGCACCGCCATATGCTGAAAAGCACAGAAGAGTAAGCAAGTGACACCTTCTGTACTAGTGGCATGAACAACACGAATACTAACCCGACACCGTCAGCCAAACCTCAGGAGTGAATCCTTCACACCAACACTACAAAAAGACAATGCCTCACACTAGGAGCCAAGCATGAAGCCACTTATCAACCTAAAGACATGCTCTACCAAGTGAAACACAAATTTCTATTATACATACTCCAGTACTACCCATATGGCTTAGCAAACAGAATATGCTGCAAAAGTTACATTTACATAAGGTAATATCAGTTGCAACACATTTTTCTGCGCTACAAGCAAGTGTTGTAATGAACATCTGTTGAAGTGTACAGTGGTAATATAACTGTCAATAATTACCAAGGCCAGACAAGGTTGAATGTTTGTAATACTAAACAATGTAAGGCTAATTCAATTACTGAGCATACAGATGTGATTTGTTCTTATTAGCAGTATACAAGAAAGTGAAATAAGTCCATTTATCCAGTTATTACACCAGTGAATGTCTGATGAATAAAATAGATACGCATGCTGATAATGACCTTACCACACCCCCTTGGTTTTGGAGATTTGGTAAAGATATCCATCTTCAGACAGCAGTGGGGGGCTTTACATAATTTAATTTTACAGGCCTAAACAATTCATGCTGTGTTTTGAACTAAAAGAACTCCTGCAGGCAAAAATGTGTCTGCGAGACTAATCCCACCATTCTGCGTTTTGCTTTGCCCCAAATCAACGAACCGCAGCCCTCAATTTTAACAGGGGAATGAGGACAGAACAGACAGATCTTGGGCAGACCGTTTTCTTCAGCATTTGGTTTTTAGGAACTGAAGATGCTTTTGAGCGGCACGGCTGGGAGTTTAGCTTTGTTCTCACACTGCCAGCGTTGGTGTGTTCTGCCCTCAGCGGTGTGATGTTTTCGTATTGTCCTGTGCGTTGGCATGTTGGTATACTCTGGGCATATCCCTTTCCCGCCATACTGCAAACACATGTGATCCTGCCCTTAGTGTGTATGTAAAGTCCCCCATTCCCTTTACATATAGATGGCTTTATTAGTCAGTTGAATGATGAGGTTCTGAATGTGAAAAATAACACAACATCAATGTGGTGCTAAGCATTACAGACCTACAGGTGAATTAAATATTCTTTTCTTTGGGATGGAGTGTCAGAATGCTAATACTGTTTGTGGACTATTAACGCTATTACTGCCCTTCGTTTTTAACAATGGGTTGAAAAAATATTGTAGACTCAGCTATATGACTGTCCTCCATATTTATAGACTGACCTACTGTTTTTTTTTTTTTTGTATGACACTGAAACACCTGCATGGCTGTGAAGGGGTATAACACAAGGTCACATCAATATTACATGTAGACTACTACATTTTCCCCCCTCTTCAATGAGATCTAATCATTATACTCATTCTATGTACAATTTTTCAAAACATTGTTTTGAATACTTCACTGTGCTCTTTCCAAAGATGTTTGCACAAAAAAAAATGTATGCAGCGAGATTCTTCTAATTCTTCCAGTTCTTTCAACCACAACTTGGTCAATATATCATGTGGAATGTTGCTGTGATTTTTGCCACATTTACATTGTGTTCAGGTAAAGTAATGACAGTCTCAGTAAGATGGTGAACACTATGCAAAGCCCAACTGTGTTCAGTAGGAACGCCAGGCTCTACAAAACTTCACACAGAAAAAGGCAATGCTTGTCATCCCACATTCTGCACCTTCCTCCAAGAACTGTATCACCAAGTGCAGTCTCAGCACTTTGAGTGCTTTGCTAAAGATTGAACCAATTCTAGCAGGTCTCCTGTACTGTAGAAGTCTTAGGAGCTCTCAAGATTACATTGTTTTGTTTGTGTGTGTGTGTGTGTGTGTGAAAGAGAGAGAGAGAGAGAGAGAGAGAGAGAAAGAGAGAGAGAAGTGGTACACCAACTTGGAGTATCACTCTAGTTGTGAAAGTTGCCAGTCTTTCTTGGAAAATTTATTGGTTTTAAATCATATAAGTACATTCACATTGTAATACTATTTCACTCTAATGTAAATTGCAGTGAATGTTTTTATGTATAATGTCCATCAAGATTTCATAAAATCCCCACCCTAATTATAGCATGATGTTTCTTATAGTATATTAACCTTACTTGTGTGATGATGTACCTATGACATATTGACAACTTTATTTAATTGTAATACTCTATTTATTTTTTTCTTTTTGTTTATTTATATATCATTACTGCCATCATGGAAGTCCAGACAGTAAAGAGATCAGTTGATATTTGTTTACCTTAAGGATAACCCACTATCACAGAAAAAAAAAATATATATATATTTTGGAGAAAAAAGACAAGGTTAATTCCATCTCTTTTCCCCTTTAACTTAATTGAAATATCATAATGCTTACAAAAGAGATGTACTATTAGCGGTACAACAAACAATAATACTAGCAACAAGTACTCTGTGTTAAAGTATTTAATTATTTCTTTTATGTCTGATAAAAATATATTTTATACAAGCATCCAATTAACGCCATGGTTGTTTACATAGCCGAGATTGTATTGAACCTCTTAGTTAAGCTGTTAATGAACCTGTTAATTAACTCCATGACTTTTAAAATATAAATATCGTAAAGCAATAATTAACTTTAATATAAAAGTCGTTGGATAAATTCAGAGCCGTTTTGCATCTATTAAACTCTCGTACAAATATTATCGCGCAGACGGAAACGTTGACGTACACAGTGTTTTTTTAATTAATTATTCTGCAAGTTGTTCACCAAAGGGATGGACACTACCATCGCCACCAGACGGATAAAAAGAATCTTTAAAAGCACATAACGCACGCATGCCCCAGCGCATCTTATTGAGCAACACTTTGCTTTTAACGCAAAACCAGCAGCGGGTGTACGAAGTGAATAATTTAGAGTGTGATGTTCTTAAGGTGCAGAGGTATGTTGCTGTGCGCCTGTCCCATTACATTTATCTCGCTTTAAAAATTAGCTTTTATTGTCACTGCATACATATTGCACATACACATCACAATGAAATTTGTGTATTTAACCCATCCCTCTGGGGGTGCAGTGAGCAGCCATACATGGTGCCCGGGGAGCTAGCACTGAGTATCTTGTTCAAGGACACACACCTGGCTGGGCTGGGATTTGAACCAGGGACCAGGAGACTTCAGAGCATATTAAAGGTTTTGAGCTGCCCATGTCTTGTATGAGTATGCATCAAGTGTAAACACAAAGGGCAGTTCCTATTCACTGTCTACCTTGGCATAGGGTCTAAGGTAATATATACTAACTTTATATGGACCAAGCATGCATTGAAACGTGCTGCTTTGCCAAGACTACATCATTACAGCATTTTATTTGTTTTCTAAAGCACATCTCATGTCTTAGCGGTTATTATTTCATCTTAGTCACATCAGTTTGACAGCATTTAAACAGGAAGCCATCAACACTAAATAATTCAGTCAAATCCGGGCAAACACTCTTAACCTGATTACCTACTAAGATAAACTGATTCGCTCCTGTAAAGGTCAATGCAATGAATGGGACTGCTCATTAAAAAAGGTTGTGGAATAATGAGATATGAAGCAGCATTATCGCTGGAGCAGGCTCTCATTGCCTTAAATTGACAAAATCATCGCTGCTTTCTGTAAATCCCTTTGCATTTAACCCCAGCAGCCAGAGCAATTCACCTTGTCTGTTCCTTGAATGGGAGCTCTCCGTCTTGGAGAGGAATGCAGGGCCATCTCAGCTGAGTGTCTGCTGTGTGCATCTCCAACCCCCCCGGCACCGCCCTACCCCACCCGCCAACTCACATCTGCCTGGCTGCATGCCACCAGTAGTATGGAGCAGGTGAAAGCCATGACTTGCCACTCTATCTATTAATCCTGCACTTCCCCCTGAGTAGGGGAAAATACATTTAAGCAGCAATGAGGTGCAGCCTCTAACTAAAATGGAAAGATACCAGTATAACCATGAGAAGATACCAGTAATTTAACTTTCATGTTTTATTCAAAGTTATACTTGGATCTGAAAGGGTTGAAATATTAGCTATACAAATGGACAAAAGGTATAAAAATTATAATTGTACAATATTTGGTTCTAAACTAATTTTACTGATAACTACAAAAAGTAACATTCGCTAAACTTTCCTTTTCAAAGCATGTGCTGACTAGTCTCCATCAGATTTCCCATTGTAAATGTTTTCATGTTTTTACACACCTTATGCCAGCCAGTGCTCAGGGCACATATTAGTGTGATGTTAGACAGCAGGAATAGGGCCAGACCTAATCACGTAGCAGGTGAACAGTTAAACCACTGTTCAATGTCATCTGTTATAAATAGAACAAACATGGCATTGTAAGTCACCTCTTATTTGCTGCACTGTTTTTCTCAAGGCCACCACGGAGATGCCCAGGACCCATAATAACAGCAAAATGTTCTCCCGTCGCTTGTGGAACGTTTGCGGTTTTGAAAGAGGTATGTGAAAAAAAAGGATCTGAAGTGGACACTAGTTATACACTTTAGGCCAATTAGTACCGCAGTAGTTAACGGCAGACATTTAGGTTTCAGGATAAAGTATTGTAATTTAGCAGAAAAGCTATGAAAACATTAATTACTTTAGTAAATATTTACCTTTGCAAATAGTTACATCTGTGCTGCGGTAGTCATGTTGCATTTAAAAAGACTAGTATGATAAGCTTGTATGACGTAATAGACATAATGTTGTTAACCATCATATTTTATTGGAAAAAAAATATTTTGTAATTGCTGATTAATCACATTATTGCCTCAACTCTTGATAATTATCAATTTCAACAGATTTTTAACATTTTCTAATTAAATGTTATAATTACATTGCATTAAGTTTAATACAAAGGGATACGTCAGCACCTAATTTTTAGTAAGCTTTTTTATTGAATAAAAATTAAGGTGCGGTTTAGTGAATTCATATAAAACATAATTTCAGTCTCATTATTCTGTATATGTGAGGTCGGGTTTATTTAAAGGACATTTAACAACAACCGGAGTTGCCAAAGCGCTGTACAGTATTAAATCAACAAACATCCACAAATAAGAGAATAACAAGTCACAGAGCATATTAAAGCAAGTATGAAGATTAAACCTAATTAAAATAAGTAAAATACATTCTAAATAAGTAAACTATTTCCTTCAAATGAAAAATAAAACACTACAAACAAAAGTTTAATATACAGCTCCTGAGAGCCTGTCAGTAAGCTGTATATTTCTGTTAACACTATATATGTTAATATACATGTTGTGTATCGAAGTGAAAGAAGGCAGAAGACAAAATCATAGATTATTCACTTCACGGTTTATAGCAAAAACAGTAGCAGTATTGAACTCTGTTGGTTTATTATTTTTTTGTATTCAAATTGTTTCCGTCTTTGAGCTGAAAAGATGTTGCCGTTTACATACAGTCACACGCAGGCACAAACACCCACGTATGCACACACGCACACACGCGCACACACACGCATAACATTACGCCAGTCAGAAAGCCTGCAGGCATGTTAAGAAAACAGCTATTCTTTTTCATACCTTGATTTTCTTCTGGATGCCTGTTTACATGTTTTATGGTGCATCAAGAAAGCTGATAGGTACATCACATCATAGCGAAGTTGTTTTACACCGTGGATATGATGCAAAAACACATCACAAACAATACTTGCAAGATCTTGAAGATGTGCACCATATATCTGCCACAAATATGTGATGCAAAGGCAAGTTTCATGATCAAACTTAGAACAATTCGCAGATAGGCAATAATGCTTTTCACAAGGTATGCACTGGGTTCACTTTTGTTTAACCACAGACCTCTGTAGTGCTGCTGAAGTCATTATCTGGACAAGCAGTCACCTCACCTTGTGTTTCAGGTGTAAATCTTCAGTACATGAAGGGAATGTGAAAACCTGAAGGACTATAGACAAGGGGCCTGTATTTGACCTACCCTTGTGTACACAGTTCTGGAGATAATGGTCTGTGAAATTATTAAAGGTGCCTTTAAATGCAAAAATCTTGCTTTTCGGCAGTATTTGTTTTTATATAAAAAAAAAAATGTTGTACTTAGAAATATCAGACATATCAACATTGGATTGCCATGACTCCTTTCACAGATAAACTCAATGAAATAACTGTGAAGGCACAGATTACACTCTAGATATAAAAGGATGAGTTCAGTGTTTGAGAGCTGCACAGTTTTTAGGCTTTTGGGTTATAAGACAATTGAATTGCTCAATGAGAATAATCAATTCAACAAAAATAATCTATTTAGGTTTCCATTCACATCTCAGTACTGTTTTACAATTGTCTAGAGGTCCAGTAATACATGAAATACTGTAAAAAGTCAAATTGAAACTGAGCGAAACAAATCAGGTGTAAATATACGAAATACGTTAAATTCTGTAATAAGACAACAGTAATACAGATCTAGCTTAAAACGTTTGGTAACATTTGCACAACGTATGTACAGAAGGATAACGATATGAACAGCTTTGAAAATCACCATCCCTGCAGCCCTTCATTTTCTTGCAAACTATTGACATTTTTTATAAAATAAAAATTTGAAAAGCTCGTAGAAAATTACATGTCTACTTAGATAAGGTGTGATAATCGTGCTCACGGTATTCTTTGATGCTTTTGGTTTACCTTGATGCATTTTGGTTGCCTATAAACTTTTTTTTTTTAATCAGTCTTTTAAAGTGTATATTCTGAAAATACACCTGACCTCTGATTTATGATGTTAACAGAATGTTTCACCATCGCTCATGCTATTTTTGATGTAACCATGCTCAGATATTTCCCAGAGTATCAGAAAGCAATAGTCAATACAACACAGAGACAATGTATAAATAGAGAACCTCTGCCAGGTCTTTCATTTTTCATAGACAGGGCTGTTAGTATTTAATCCTTGGTACACATTTGATAACTTGTATTCAGGCCTGTCCAATGCAGTACTGTATGGGGAAATATCAAAGGTCTTATGAAGCTGAGCTTCCCTCCTGTCTGAATGATGCAGTCTATCATTCTATTTAGCTGTAGCTATTCAAACCTTGTGGGTGATCATGGTTTTGACAGCAACCAAAGCCCTACAAAACCAGCGACAGCACAGATACAGTTGAAGCAATGGCCTATAATTCTCCATCGTTAACTTAATGTTAAGGTTTGTATGTTGAAAAGCTTTGAAAACGGATGCAATTCTATTAAGAGCTGTGAAAAGTAAGGCAAAACGAACAGCCCGTCTCTGCTACCACCTTCAGTTACAGTCAAAGGTGGTTTCTTGTTTTTTTTTTTTTTTTTTAGCTAGTTCAGCTAAGAGCTAACTTCAAGGTGACAGCCCACAGCTGTAATTTACAGGGATAATCTATTCAGCTCAGGCACAGCTCCTCAATAAAACACCAAATAAAAATGGACAAACTCTTAGCGGATAAGCAGATGTTTGTTTTAAGGCAAACAATCAGAGACAAATGTTTTAATTTCCCAATAGGGCAAAGGCAAGAAAGGCACAACAAAAAGAAGCAGAATATAGCAAAATAAATAAACACTCTTTTAATGCGCAGCTCTAGAAAAAAAACAAAAAAGTAAAATAAATAAATAAAAATCATCTGTGACAACTGCAATGAGTTTTCTTGCCTTAGAGTTTGTGGAATAAATAACCCCAGTGAAAATGAAGACTTCTTATACAATAGAATTACCATTGTGTAAGGAGGCAATTAGTACATTCTTACTGGCATGACAGAATCGCTTTTACTAATGCTGTCTTCCATATCTGTGAAACAGAATAACAAGGAAGAAAGTCAAAGGTTTTAGAGCTAATTATCATAGCAATTACTGCGCTTTGAATGCATTATTAATGGCATTGTAATAAACTGTCCTCTTGGTTACTTTCAGCTATTTGTCACTTTGAATTAAAATACGGCCCCAGACTTGTTCAAGGCTGCGCTTCTCTATTGTCTGATTAGGACCTTGATAAGTTTGCCCAATCCCCTCTCTGCCAGGCCTGGCTGGCACTCTGATTTCCCAAGAGTTATTTCCATCTCATCTGTCTAAGAAGCAGAAGGCCAAACCTGCCTGCCCCCCCCCCCCCTTCCCCTTCCCGTTCCCAGCAGCTAGGCCCCCTAGCAGACAAACCAATCAGAAGAAAAAAAAGAGAAGAATTTAAAAAATGGAAATGAACAAGGAAGCCAGGCAAACAAAGAGACGTGTGCACACCGTCTAATAGAGAAGATGTGCCTACTGAATGAAGCAGGCAAAGGAAGAGCTCGGGGCACACCGTGGAATGGGAGGACCCTGGCAAACAAACGGACAGATGAGCAGTCAGGAGTTAATCAGCATTCTGCTGAAGCCCTGTATGAAAAGCTGTTTCTTTTGAAATGGGAAACCTTTTCGATATAAAAACAACCAGATACCTGTTTTCTCGCATGCCTTTTCCCTTGAAAGCAATAGCATGCAGATTATAACGTCTAATTTCAGCTAAGGCCAAGAGAGCGCCCAAAAATATCCATGCAAGGCAATAGGAAATTAAAACTTTGGAGTCCTCATTGTCACAGCCTGGCAGTGTAGTTTACTGTTATGACAAAGGCAGCTTTGTCCGAAGTGCCAGCAGATTGTTGGAGTGGCATTCACTCTAAATGGAAATGAGGGGGGGTTTTAGTAAGATGGTCAGGTAATGTACAGAAAAACTGCAACATCCCCGTCTGCATTCATGAATGACAAATGCTTTTAAGAAGTGGCAAACATGCGCGCACGCACAAGTACACACACACACATACACACGCACGCACGCACACACACACACACACACACACACACACACACACTCTCGGCATGCATTCACAGCAGACAGACAGGTGAAAAGGGCCTCCATCTCCCCTGTGCATCCGTCTCCATGCACACCCACTCGGAAGAGCTGCGCATTCATCTGACAGACACGGCCCCCCTCCCTGGCTGCAGGTGGTTGCTGGGTATACCGCGGGGAAATGCTCACCTGGCAAAGCCTCTGGTTCTCCACACACCTTCTGCTTTCCTCATGGTCCACTCCACAGCTGCAGAACTAAAGGGGTCACCTGACCTTTTGGAACAATGACAGTAAAGGAGTACCTTCAAAGGGGAGGAAAAAAACTCAATTTATATTCTTTTGTTTTGAAATGCCCCCCCCAAAAAAATATATATATTAAATTTGTTATCATCTAACCATGTGACCAAAAATTATTTTACTATACAAATTTTGGGATGGTCTTGAGTAGGGTTTCCTTGATATCTATTCCTAATTCAGTGAAACTTCATAAGTGTGAGTAATTGTGAAGACAAGCACAGTTTGCTTCAGCACCCAGTACATTAATTGGTTTACTACAAATTTTTTCACCTTCGGCTGTAATCTTAGACAAATATTTTTTAATGCAAACCAATCACAAAAGCTTAACTGATACAAGACTCTTTGCTTACGAGCAAACAAAAAAAAAAAGAAACGATGCACTATCTCAAGCCAGCCGACAGGATGTGTGAATAGGTCCGTGATCTGGTTTTTATTTTCTTTGCTTATTCCTGCTTATGCACGCACTACAATGCCGTGCCAATGAACTGACAAGTTGTCATGTTGTCATACATCTGTCATACATCGAAACTTTAATACTAAGACCGCGTCTAAAGGAATGGGTGGTGGAGGTATGCCAAGGTCAAGGATGGATCGGCCTGGCGGCGGCGTTTTTGCGTGCTATGGATCGCAGCGTGGCTGTCAGTCACCGCTCAATAACTAAAGGTGTGGACGTGGATCTGCAATATCCTGAGTCAGCAGTCAAACGGCATATAGGGGCCCTTTATACCAAACAGAAGATGACCTCAAGACAGGCTGATTTCAGGCTTTTTCTCATGTCCTAAAATTGTAAACACTATTACTTGCAATGTACCTGTCAGCGCTTGTCAGACTTCTGTTAACTGTTAAATAAAAGCAGACACAGGGTTTACAGTGAGTTCAGCTTGATATATAGGCATGGATTGGAGCATCAGCCAGTTCTATTACTTTAGATTGCACTGCAAGAAAGGGTGTCAAGGGATAGATGGCTTTTTTCTCTACAGCAGCTAAGACTCTTCATCAGGTACACATAACCCCTGCTGGTGACCCAATGCATTTTGGGACATGCTAGGAGTATATACCAACAAAATTGGAGCATTTAGAGCAATTCATTGCTGTCTACAGTTACTTTTCGGTATGTAATCTCACAGACATACTGGTCACATTATCTAAAGAAAATAGGTAACTGATAAAAAAGAGACTTGGACTAACAATAGGAGGTTTAAAATATGGCAAGAAACAATATCAAAATATGTGGACGTCTGTCTGTGTATGTGTGAGTGGATATGTGTTTAGATGTATTTGTGTATGCAAGTGTATATGTTTATGTGGCCTGGGACAATGTTTCTATGAAATGTGTTATAAAAAAATAATAAATTCATTTTACAGAAGCCTTTTGTATTACCTCTGTAACAGTCTTCAAGTATGCATGTGACTAAACTGACACAATTTTTAAGATAACATTTTATAACAAAAAAAAAACTTATTCATACAACCTAAACCCTCTGCAGAACTCAGGGGTGGATCTTTGAGCACGAATGCAATTTACATGGAAATAAGGACTTCAGACAAGACAGCAAACTTTTCAAATACAAGCTAAAATAGCAACTGAGCTATGCTTGGTAAATATATCATAAACTGTCACTAACAGTAGAATTTAAAAGTAATTTTATTCCCTGTTATTTATCCAAGAAATATTTACATTTCAAACCCCAAGAGTAAGGACAGTGGTATACTGCATACTCATTAAAACAATTTAAAATATTTCAGATGTTTGAGTACTACTTAAGAAGACAAATTAATCAACGACTCCAAATTAATCAACAGATTCACAGTTCCTTAAAAGCCCATTCCTTGCTGGTTTTGTCACAATCCTTTCTGCAGTAAAAGACATACGAGAACCCAGAAGGTCCTCGGGTTATACCCGACGTACGGCGTTTCGTGGTTACTGTGCCATTTCCCATAAATTTATTAAGAAAGTCTTGTAACGTCATTGCGATGTATGGCGTTTGTGACGTTAAAACAAAGTTCGCACGGGAACAAGTTGGCTGGTGGAGCGAATACGTGGTGATGAGAAAGCAGCAAGTGAATTTCCTAGTGCGTTGGCTGAGATAATTAGGG
Source organism: Chitala chitala (assembly GCA_025773905.1). Taxonomy (NCBI): domain Eukaryota; kingdom Metazoa; phylum Chordata; class Actinopteri; order Osteoglossiformes; family Notopteridae; genus Chitala; species Chitala chitala. Next base: position 8,362,887 of record JABJVR010000007.1, on the reverse strand, counting down.
AAGGGGGCTACTGTGCTGAACAAGTGTTTAATGTGGATGAGACAGGCTTTGTTTTGTTTATTTTAATTCATTTACCTCAGGAGTAAAGGTCAGGAATTATCTTTTGTTATTTGTTTTTACTGTTTCACTTCATTACTGTACTGAGTATGTGCTCCATGTGAGTGACGTGGGTGCTTATGTAGGTGGGTTCCGATTTACGGTAAAAATCACGTTACGTCACGCCGTAGGAACGGATCTCCAACGTAAGTCGAGGACCTATTGTGTATGTTTTTATACTGCATCCTGAAAAACAAACGTGAATTACTTTAACAGCCCATAACCTTTGGTGCTATATGTACTTTTTTCATTTATATGTTAACACGGAGAGTCAAATAAACAGGCACCCCATCATTTGCAGAGTGAATTTTAATCGGTGATGAACACCAACTGATTTCTATAGTGAAGTTTTAATTTGCCGATGTACAAAAGAGGCCTGGCACTAAAGGTAAAGAATTTGATTTAGACAATGATGGCATGCTGCGACAGTATCATTTACGCGTTTGTTTCTTTGTGCTCACCAAATAGTGCGTGATTGGCCGGTCCATGCCAGCTTTCGCTGAATCGTGAAAATCTATTTAATGCGTAGCCATTTTGCCTTGCACAAATAAAAAATAATGTGTTCACAAAATGTTCTGTTCTAATTAAAGAGAGGAGTGTAATAACTGGCATGAACGCTTTGTGGAGTAACTGTAGACGGCAAATTGCGGATGATTAAGTTGCCTTTCGGAGCCTTTCAGGAGACGGTACACGGAGCCAGAGAGTATTAAACAGAGAGCGAAAGTGGAAGACAATGCGCTCCTGGCTGGTTTGTTTTTACCTTTGTCCGTGGTGAGAATATAAAGGGCAGGCGACAGCACATACTCATCAAGCTAAATGCCCCGGAGATCAACTTGTTCCACCTCTGTTAGATTCTCTCAGCCATTAATCCTTCAAGCAGTTTTCCTCTTACCAGTACATCAGCAAACAGAATTGCAATAGGTAGCCAACATGCGCATTTTAATCATTAGCACTGGGAAATAAGAGAAGCAATGATTACGGGAAGCAAGTCGCTACAATATCTGGGGGACAAATGCGTTTCTGAATGCAAAGCGCGTGACTGCAATTTGTGTGTTTTTAGCTCATATCTGACATTTGCGCTATGAGCAGCGCAGCTGTTGTTTAAAAGTCCACAACAGTGTCTTCTAGTACTTTTCTAGTACGTACACATACACACACACACAAATGAAAAAGTCTGTCATCTGGAAAAGCAGAAAAGTGCCAAAAGCTGTATTAGAAGGGCACGCAGATGCCACAGGGCCTGGCAGTTTAACATGAACAGAGCTGAAAATAGCATCTTTTTTTTCTTCTTTTGGCCAGCTCAAACTAGGAAACAGTCTGTATTTACATGTCTACACTTAAAAGAACACCAGCAAAATCTGAGCTAAACTGCAGGCCACTTGTTGTCCTTGTCTGCAGCATCAAGTTAGTGCTTTTTATTGTTTGCTGTATTTTTCCTGTTTCACAGACTGTTTCTTCCTAGTTTAACTGTTTGCTAAGATTGCCACTGGTAATCCAAATGACTAGACTTCTGCTGAGACCACAATCCCATCCCCCAAAGGCAGGCCCATCACTGCTGAAAGCTATAAACAAGGGAGGGTTTCCATCAGATATACCCTGTTGTAAGTACACCTACCGTTTAGCACAAAATGCAGATTTTTTAAAGCAACCTAAAATAATTGCACACCATAGATTCTTTACTGCTGCCCAGTCCAGTGTAGATTGTATATTGAGTATGCCCACATTCACTAATCTCTGCCACAGCCGTTTTGTGACTTTTGAGCTGGAGCAGTCCTTCCCATGCAAGCTGCAACCCAAACAAAGTCAATGGGTCTGATTCTGATTTAACTGTGCCTGCCAAAGTTGGCAGATACTGTGAAGAAGGAATTTTCTATGTTTACCAGAGATATGGCTGTAAAATGTCTCAGATTTAAAGCACAGCGATGGCTGTGAGTGCAGAAGATGCCAGAGCAAGGCTGTATGTGGTCCTATAGAGCTTCAGGTGTAGGCCATAAATGGAGTGGGGTCAGCTGAGCCATACCTTATGGGTAAAAGAGAGGTTTAGTTTACAGACGTTTCAGAGAGATGTACAGAACAGAAAGATGCATGGACTTACCCGCTGTGACCTGGAAAATCCTGTTGAGATAAGTTTAAGTTTCGACTTTTGCTTTAACCACAGAGAACATACATTGTTAACACACATTGTAAAAATAAAACATTACATCCATAGATAGTTTTACCTAAGTATTTTATGTTAATGGTCTGTCTTGTACATTATCCAGTAAAGCCTGAAGTAGCCATTTTGTATATCCATCTTCCTAAGGCGTCAGTATTTTGTACACTGCAAAGATCTAAATATTTAACGTGGTACTGTGGCAAAGACCAACTACATGTGCTCCATTCAGGGCAAAATGAATCTCTATGTTTTCACTAGGGCTGGGCAACATTTAAAAATTTTAACTGTAATTAATCTTTTGATTTAAACATTAATCTCAGTTAATCTTTATTTTAACGTTAATCTTTATATGACACAAAATGCATGAACTTGTAACAAATAAACGACTACTCAGAAACTTGAAACACATTAATTTAACCAGTTAATTAGCAAACATACAATTAATGCAAATCAAACTGAATGACGATGTCTTTCCTCAATTCAGACAAGTCAATGATATTGTTTATTCAGCCAGGTGGGGAGAGAAATAAGTTTGTTCTAGTCGCTGGAACTGATGCACACTTTTTATGAAGAACATGAAATGAGTGACTTTCCTTAGATGATACTACTGCATCCATGTGCTATGGTGATATTTTAAGTGTTTAATGCAGTATTTACAGTCATCAGTTGTCTTGTCCAAGAACATGAAGAGGTCATTAAGCAGACCTGTCTTATATTCAGACATAAGCTTTGAATGACATATCACAATATGAAATACAACAGTGAAAAAATTAAAACTCGCACAAAACATTCATTCTAAATGTAATCTTGGGTGTGTAACCAATGCCTTCTGGTAAGGCCCAAGTAATGGAACAGAATGTAATGGAACACAGAACAGTTTATCCAGTTCAGCCAATAGTAGAGTGTGCTGAACTTTTGACCTTACTTCTACGTCCTGTTAGCCAGTTAACAACTGCAATAAATGAACAGCTAACAAACAAAAGCATCACCAATAACGCTGAAGGAATATACCCACGAACCTCACCTTATCGTGTTTGATCGTCAGGGCAGCAAATGGTGTAATGGTTATGACGTCGGCTTATAAATTCAAGTTTGGCAGGTAAAGACTCAGAAAAAGCTCCATGAAGGTGTAAAAGTAAAGCTTTGCTTTCTTCAAATTACCCTTTAGAATGCAAATTTTTTTGTGTGTGTGTGTGCTGAAAAAAAAATAAACAATTAAAAATAACGATAAATTTCCAACTCTAAAATCTGCTAGATCCTTTTCTACAACCATAAATAGCCTCCCCTGGGTTTATCATGCAAGGAGTAGGCTCACATACACTAAAATTTCTTACAAGCATCACACTGTAGATTACTGCACCTGGGCAGTATCCAAACATTCCTTCAGGTAGAGTGTTTGTGAGCTATAAAATGAGAATCCAAGAATAAAGACTGAATTATTAAATATCTCATCTGCTCTGAACAATCAGAGTCGTGTGAGGATTGTCATGATTTTTTAAATTATTAAAAATTGTTAGAATTTGGTGTATAAGTAAGGTAAAGTAACATGTAAGTCTCAGGTCTGTTGTCTTCACAGTGCTGGCCCTATTTTTCTTTCATCCTCACTGCCATCATGTCTATGTTACGAAGCCAACACACGAGGGGTCTCTGAACTGACAAGATGTTTTTTCTGTTCATCTATGATTCTGATGCCATATAATTTAAGCAATATTTAATATAATAGTCATCCACAAGTTATTTATATTTTTTGTTTCTTGTACAGTGAGAATTAAACTTGTAGGAGACTTCAAACAATCTATAAATAAAAGTTTTTTTTTTTTTCATTTTATACAGCATATAATGATGCTTGACAAGTTTAATTGCACTCTTTTACGCAGTTTGAAATTATGCATCTGTTATACATAAATGAAAGTACAATGTTTATTTTTTCAGGACATTATCTTTTTTTATGTTGTTATTACAAAGTATGTGTCCATTAAACCCCTGTATACAGGATGGGTAAAATGACTCAAATTTAAGCAAAGCAGTTTGTGAGATGTAATTACTTCCCTGTTTGTGTAGCTGGACAGCCTATCTCTAGTGTTTAGAAGTCTCAGAATTGAATTCATCATCAGAGTTACATTAAAGCGACATATAGATAAACTGTATGTGTGTGGGAGTGTGTGTGTGCGTTTCATTTGTGATAAATAATTGCATCGAATGATGCAGTATCTTTCAAACCAAACATCAAAGCAGACAGAGTTTTCCCCATAATTGCCCGCTGTCCCCTGTTTCGTAAAATCCAAATTCTTCAAACGTAAAAAACATGGGCAACTTTAAGATGTCCTAAACATCTTTTACCCTTCTGATAGCACTAATGATGTCTCGCTATATGGAAGACACAAACCCAGCTTCTGTTTTTCTGTATTTATTTATTTGTATCATTTCACATCACAGCCTTTTATAATGGCAAATGATTACTTCAAAATTACTTTTATTAGAATGCTGATTATTGACGTTTTCAGGCTGTTACTTTTACAGCACAGGCGAAGAAATAGGTAAATAACTAAATTACATATTTAAAAAAGATAGTTTTGGGTTAAAAGCTATTAAATAGTCCTGAACAGGTTGATTGACCTTATCATGTGTACTATATCATTGCTTAGGTTAAGGCCACTACCGTTTAATAGTGTTCTCTGTGTATGTGTGTGTATGTGCGTGCGCGTGTGTGTGCGTGCGCGTGTGTGTGCGTGCGCGCTTAAAGGAGCTTAAACCTGAGTAAATGTTATTGGTTATGGTGAATGTTATTGCACTTATGACCATGCTGTATCAGTGTGATTAGTCTTATGATCCATAACATTGGACGAATGCTCTCTCGTGCTCCCCCGGTGAAGCTCATTAAAAAGCTTACTTCAGGTTACTCCATTAAAAAGCTTACTTCAGGTTACTCCATTAAAAAGCTTACTTCAGGTTACTCCATTGGTTAAACTCTCGTTCTGAGCAACTGTCATACAGTATGCAATCTTTCGCTTCACAGCATGAAACTTCAGTGAGATTAAACCAGTGTATATTTATGTATCCCTTTCTGGTACAAAGAATCTGAGGGGTTAAAATGTCTTATTACATAGATACATAAATACAGAGATAGGGACCTAAAGCTTGTCAGAGGTGCATGGGATCGAATGCTGACCAAAAAACAGAGAGTGTTTTATCTTTTATTAAAGTGAAATAAAGCACAAAGTGTCACTCTGTTTACCTCTGATCAGACCTTACGCTGTGATAGCAGACACTAGCCAATGATGCTGCATTGTGAGGAAGGTGGTAATCTAATTCTCCATCATTAAAGCTCTTCTTCTGAAAGCAATTCAATAGGCTCTTATTCAGTCAAATCAATGAATGACCCTGAGACATTCATTTACAAGGCAGATACCTTTTTTTAAAGAAAAGCTAGAATTTATTTGTTTAACAAATTTTTTTACAAAACACATTTTGTTCATTCTCCTGCAGTGGGGTGAAGTCTAAAACGCCAGTCTTACCACAAATATACCAATCTGACCTCCTGTTTGACTGAGTTAACACAACATTATGTTCTAGGGACACACAAACAGCATATCTTTTCATTGCAGAAAAATAGAAGGAATTTGCTCTTCCACCATCAAAAAGGTGTCACTCATTTCTCTTGGTTTTATCATACTACCGACCCTGACAGCTAGAATCTGTATCTGTGGAACATTAATTTGAATGACTGATTACACTGTGAGGGGTGGCAGTGTTTGTTACTAAATGATGACAGAGGCTAACTTACTTGTTTCATGATTTGTAATTATTAAGGCAAACAGTGTTGCTTTCTATAGAGCATTAATGTACTTAAAGGATAAAAAAAATTGGTTCATTCAGATTGCCGATTTGTTCATTAAATAAATAAATAGTAGTATACTTTCCCAGAGATGCAAAGAATTTAAATTAATAAAGACTAGCTAATTTGGAAAATGTCTATATATCTTTTCATGTTTCAAAATGTACATATCTCACAGGGCAGTGTGGTGGTTAGCACTGTTGCCTTGCATCTCTGTTCCTGGGGTTTGATTCCTGCTATGTGTGTGTGTGTGTGTGTGTGTGTGTGTGTGTGTGTGGAGTTTGCATGTTCTCCCTGTGCTTGGTGGATTTTCTCTCAATTTTCAGATTTCCTCCCAAAGACATGTGGGTTAGGTTGATGGGTGTCTCCAAATCGTCCATAGTGTGTGTGTGTGTGTGTGTGTGTGTGTGTGCCCTGTGGTGGGTTGGTACCCTGCCCTGTGTCTCCTGGGTTGGGCTCCAGGCTTCCTGTGACCCTTTTCCAGAATAAGCGTTATGGAAAATGAATGGATGTATCTCACAGTATTTGTGCACAAAGGAAGTCCTCAAAACTGAAAGGGACAAAAAAAATTATATTTGGCTAAGCTTCAAAGATAATAAGCAAAACTTCCATGCAGACCAGGCACAGTTTTTATAAACACACTCGTGCTCATCCAGTATCCATAAGTATTTGAGGAGAAACAAATTTACCGCAGATTACATTTGTGGTTCTTAGACCAGATATGCCCTTAAATTCCTTAAACCTGGATATAGTCCATGGAGTGACAAAGTAGACCATCCTCTACTGCCAGCCCATAAGCTCTAAAACCTTAGGAACTTATTAGACTGAGTGCACATACTGTTAACACAGGCGGAATCACACACAAGGCCAGCAATATTTATAAGAAGACAAGTGTTGCACAGGATTAGCTCCTGTATTTAGGAGGTGTGCTGTGCCACTCTCATCATCTCCGGCTCAGCCTGCCCCGTGGCACTTTAATAAGTGGTCACAGGTCCACGTCTGCAGAATGGAAAGCGGTCCAAGTTAATCCTTAAATGTGGCAGTGAATTCATGTGTGCAAGAACGCACTCAGTACACTGAGCAAAGAAAGAAAGAAAGAAAGAAAAAGAATGAAAGAAAGAGACTGTAGATTTTCTGTTTTTATTGCTGCCTTATTACTTTATTAATTCACTTCTTTCACACCAATAAGAATTTACTAACACGTGTAGTTATTTGATTGCATGTAGAGGAGAACTAGTATTCTCCTTTACTGGTGATTTTATGGATGAGTGCAGATGTGTGAAACTCAGGGTGGTGCGGCTAATTTGTTGGTTTTATTCTTTTGTAACTTGTTTTTAAAGCTTTCACTGAAGGAAGATATTCTTGGCTTGTTCCTTCACGTGTTGTTTTAGAACATGATGCATGACCTGGTTCTAGCTGGAGAGCACATGTCTAGTGGGTCAATGGAATTGAATATATATTTCATTCTATGTCCTTGTTGACCTGGACTTCAATTTACGACAGAACAGCAACTGGAAAAAAAACAGGTTTCCTGAGAACACTTGCTGAATAGCCTGGGGATGTCCTGGGCCCAAAAAGCAGAAAGTGTAGCTTGGATTCCCTGTTGAGCAATGGAGCAAAGACTGACATGCTGAGAGTGCTTAGCATAAAGGAGCCTGCTCAGAGGAGCAGGAATGGCGTGTCCATTTTGACCCGGTTGGTTAAAATTGAGCAATGAAGGAACAAACAACTGCAGAATGGCAGGTATTTGTTCCTGGAGTTCACTCCTTTTACGTGGTCAGAAGTAGGTCCTCACTTGCAGATCAGTTTGCATGAAGACCTTTAAGGATCTAATTGCCAACAGCCTGGCACCAGGAAAGTGTACACAAACCGCGTTACCCAAGATATTGGGGTTACTGGCAGAAAGCACAGGAGAGAATTTTTAAGTGATGGAAGGCTTATAATACTTAGGCTTGGTGTTAGCAGCAACTTTTTTGAGTAGGTGTTTGCCCTTACAACATTTTGACAAAGTTTTAATACCTGCTGAGGCGAAACCTCCGAGAACCCAGAGGACACTGACCTGACGCCTTACCTCTGTCTGGACTGTTCTGCAATTGCTGGAAACAGAGTAGGTCATACATGGAGAATTATTCCTCTCATTGAAAGAAAAAGCTAAGGAACACTGTTATTGTATTTTATTTTTTCTGGGTCATGTCTGGGTCCTGGTTTTTAAAGTACATTATTTCTTCTTGTTTTTAATATATTATTATTTTCTCCTCACACCATATTTGTCTCGATCCACGCAGCATGTGTGCCTCATATCCTATTTCACAGTGTTGTTTGTTTCATGTAGCCCTCTTTACATGTCAGAGTGACAACAAAGTCAAGCACATTTTATATCCGTCGTTTGCTGAGTAATGGCACTGCTTTTGGATAAAGACACCAGCATCTCACCGCAACCTTTTTTGTTTTTTTTTAATCTATTTTGACAATGACGGTTGATGTTTTCACTAAGGCTACAATATTTAGTGACAAACATTGTCCTATGAGACCCACGGCAGGTAAACTAGGTGTGTAAATTAATCCTTTATATTTCTGTGAAGAAACATAATCGTTCCCCAGTTTTCCCCTTCAAATACTCATTAATGCAAAGCCAAATATATTTCTTGCAGTTTTTTAGGTCCACATTAGAACAACAAAACTGAATATACCACATTTTCAACTTAAAACAATAACATTTCACTGAAAAAATACTGTCTCAATGTATGACGTATTTGTATTCTATTCCTATTGCAAAGTTGGATCTATCTATATGTACAGTTTTTAGAAAAAATCTGGAGTTTGAAAATTTCTTGTGCTGTTGCTACAGTCACCGAGAAGCTCTTTTAAGGCAGGCTTATTTAGCTTATGCTACATGGCTAATGATGCTCCCTACAGATGCCCCCTGTAGGGCACACTAGCCTTGCAAGTGCACTGTGTGGCACCAAATAGGCAGCATTGCTAACCGACTGTGGTGTGTGTACAGGGGGTCCGTAGCAGGAGGCACTATGAACTCCGTATGTGTTCTTCGTGTCTAACAGTTGGAAACAAGGTGGGGGGGGGGGTTGCAGATTGGTCCTGCTGTAGGACGCCTGTGTTAATAGGTTTAATGCGATAATGTGGCCTGCCCAGTTGCGACTCAGGAGTGAACGTGTCACGCTTTTTTAACTATCCATTACTCCCTGTCCCCCTGCCAGTGCTCTCCATCAAACTGTCCCCCACCGTGGTGTTGCAAACCACAGGGCTCAGTCAACAGGTCCGTGGTTAGCCAGTGTACCACTTGTTGACAGACTGACAGAGTGGGTTAAGTCACATGACTACTGATACTTGTACAAATGCCATTTCTTGTCTTAATACTGTAATCACCTGAGAAATTTACAAACACTCTAAATCTAGCCAGAGTGAGCAATATATTTCATTCTTTGACAGAGAAGTATAAAGAATAAATATAAAAAATAAGTATTTGGCATAATGGTAAATAACATGGATGGAGTTTAATTTTGAACTGTGCACATTTTCAACTTGTGGTGGGTTGGCGCCCCGCCCTGGGTGTCCCCTGCCCTGCGCCCTATGTGTTCTGGGATGGGCTCCAGGCTTCCCTGCGACCAGGAATTAGCGGTATAGAAGATGACTGACTGACTGACATATTTTCAACTTTTAAACATCGCTGTTACCTATATAAGCCATACTAATGGCTGGATAGTTGGCAGGGGCCTAGTTGCACTTTATAGTAAAGAAGCTAATGTAGGGAACTTTGAAAAATATATCCAGCCATGTTAATGGGCTAAAAGTAAAGGAATATAAAAGCTATGCGAGCTACACTGGATGAAAGCGTGCACCAAGCAGCTAAACAATAGTGGCCCCTGAAATTTTCCATTAATGTTCTTCAAAGGATCTGGAATCCAGGGTGAGGGCAGGGCGGAATCGGCGACAGAAGGAGAGTGAATGAAGACCCACTTGGGTAAGAGGATAGCAGAGAGTGACAGGGACCCACAGGCCTGAAGGGCTGGGTCAGGGGTGGGGGCAGGGGGTGTGGGAGATAGACCTGAATAGACGAGATAGCAGAGCCGCTAGTCCTCCTCTGCCATGCACAGATACAGGCTGCCGAGCTTATGAAGAGAAGGGCTCGACAAAAAGCCATCCCAGCTTTGATCATATCAGCCAGTCAGGAGAGCGTGACTGAACGCCTACCGCTGCACTTATTTATTTATCTCTCGGGTTCGCGCTATTTCGCAAATAAATAATAAAAATCCCAAAAAAAAAATAAACAGTGTGGAATGCAGTGAAAAAGTGCGTCAGTTTAAGAACCAGTTATAAGGCCACGGAGCAGTACCATTGAGATGGCTATTTAATTCTGGCGTGTTTTAGCATGAGTTGCAAATTCAGGCTGGATGCACAGGAGAGGTTGCCACACTGATATAATATATATGTGTGTGTGTGTGTGTGTGTGTGTGTGTGTGTGTGTGTGTGTGTCCTACAGTACATTTTCCATAATCTCCTTTTTTGTTATTGTTTAATGTTTACATCAAAATCATTACCAGAAAATGGGGAATTTATATGACGTCTGCTGTGCAATAGCCCCTACAGCCATTAAGCCAAAACATGTATTAGTGACAGATCCAAATGAATTGTTTTTAAGTTTGAGGAATAACAGCATCTGATGTCTCTCATAAAGAGTCTGTATTCTGTGTACCCCAACCCCCCCCCCCCCTTCCATTTTATTACGCTGATCTCTTAAATTGCTACATGGACAGTTTGCTTCCCTTACTAATGGCGTTCTGCAGCCGACGCTTGCGTTTGCAATGCACACAGAGGTGTAGCACGCAAAGGCGAGCCCCACCCAGTGATTGTAAGTGACCCTAATTAAACAAGGATCCCATAATTTTACATTATGTTGTCCACACCCACCCTGAGATGAAACACTCTTTAATACCCCTGTTTTTTTCCCTCCAGTTACCTATGGGGTGGGCGTCAGCAAACGCCAGTGTGGCAAATGGCCGAAGGTTCTCCTTCTGAAGGGCAGTCAGCACTGCCCTTTGGAACACAACTTTTGTGTTTACTGTCCCCCCCCCCAGTGTAAACCCAATTACCTCTGCATGCTATGACAGTGAGATCTGTGGTAATGCGTACCGAACACTAAAACAAACGCACTTACATTTGACCTGATAAGAAAAAAATAAGTAATGAAAGTGGATGCATACACTGTTTATAATTGCAAATGTGGCAGTATTATAGGCTTATTGCTATTACAGAGAAAAAAAATAGTGAACATTTACTTTTCTATCGATTTATCTGATACCAATCTGTACAGCATGTATTCCTTGCAGTTAACACTGCCATAATCCATTGGCGACTGTTTGTGAATTGCTGATAAATGGCTTACATCATTTGAAATTCAGGGGGTTGAGTGTACCAAGAGAACAGTGACTTCTGCTTTCAGAACTGTTGCCAAAATGCTTGCTATGTGCAGAAAGCCGTATTGAACGTCAGAAAGTGTGGCTAATCAGAGAACACCCCGGTGTGTTTATCCCATTTTTAGCTGTCTATCTATTTCCTCGTGTGATTTTCCTCCTTTTTTTAACATCAAAAGTTCAGGTAGAGGAAAGAGGAACACTGCCAGGAAGTTTTACGACTCAGATGTCAATCGCTTGCGTGTGACAATCCTGACAACAAATGGGCGGCAGTTATTGTTTATATCTGTCCACCTCCAAATAAACACCCATATGTCCCTTTGACCTGTTTTATGCTCCTATCTCCCCAACCCTTTCTAGACTCCACACTTTCAGTTACACCTGACAGCCATTTGTACTAGTCCACAGTAAGGCTAAACCATTGTATTTGTATTGTCTACAAAGGAGAATCATGTTCCCTTTCCTGTGCTTGTTTTATGCAACCAAGTCAGTTTGTTCTCTATGCAGGAACAAGCATGAGGTGCCTTTCTACATGAGTTCACAAACACAAGTAAAGCAGCACATCTTTGCATTGGTATATCATGCCCACCCATGCACATTCTCAATACAGGCACTGTGTATGTGTCTCTTTTACAATTTTCCATTAAAAATCCACATTACCTTGTTCACTTTCTCATTTTAATCATGTTCTTTAAATCTGGGGGCATCAAAGCAGGATGTAAACCTGTGTTATCAGTGGTTACATTTTCCATCCTTCTGTGCCACCTAGAGACATTTTAAGGAACTGACAGCTTAACTTCAAGTTCGGTCCCTGGGTCCTGCATTCATATTCAGCGGTGATGCTAACATTTTATTGATGCCATTTTGGGTGTGCGCGGGTGTTGCTGTTTGTGTGTATGCTCGTGGAGGTGAAATGACAATAGAGGAGTCGTTCGAAAGTTGCCTGTCCCTCATGTACGTCCTCCAAATGTAGGCTAGGTCTCAACTATATTTAAAACAAATAATAGAAGGACCTTGAGCCAGGAGGAATTAATGGCCTAGCAATTTGTGTGGTCACGTGATTGACTACACAGATTGCTTTTTCCTCTAGTGTAAACAGGCAATGTTTCTTTTTCCTGCCCCCCCTTTTTTCTCTGCAGTGATTTACATCCAATGACCAGCTGATTCTTCCACACATACCCACTGCATTTTCTAAAGCAAATCTCCAAAGCCCCCCCCCCCTCCCAAAAAAAAAAGCAAGAACAACACAGAAAAAGAATTGGCTTATCAACCACCATCATCATCAGAAACTGTGATAGAGAGGCCTGCCCAGTACATTAAAGACACTTGAGAAAAGGACGGAGAGACAGATGGAAGGCAACATTCTGCTGTTCTTTTCTCAATGAAGATGTCTTTAACTAATAGAAAAATGAAAAACCAAACCAAAACTGGTGAGAAGAAATATATAATTGTACGACCACATACATTTTAGCTTGAGAGAAAAACATATTACTTACCAACTGTTTCTATTCCATTTAATATCTAGTGCCATAATGGAATTCAATAGCATACACCCTAATGGGAATTGTATTAACAAGTGCACTTGAGACTTGCAGATTCGATCATTTGTCTGCATAGTGCAAGGTTATATACACAGACACACATAGTATTTACTGAAGCATTTTAGCGTTAGCATTCCAGGGCACAGAGGCACATCTATCTGCAGTATGTAAATCTAAAAGCTTTGGACTTTCTGTTTCTTAACACCCTCTTGCATTTACATGATTTTATAGATGTGCATTTTCTTGCTTTTTCATTTCAGGAGATTGAGGTATTGACAGACATTCTGTTTTAAGATTTGATAAAGAGGAAAACACAGGAATACACAAAAGCTCTATACAATACCCTGTTTTCATATTAAACAATTCATATGCAGTATATATTTTGTGTATGTACACACTTCTTTTTTTCACAGATGCATGCTTTCCTTTACTGCATATGAAAACTTGACTGTTGAACTGTGTTTTCCACTTCCACAAAGCAATTAGGACAGTGCACCAGTCACCAAGTCCATGGCGCAGAGCATTCATTTCATACTGAAAGCAGGTCATGCCCTACCTGTTCAAAAGGAAAAGTAAAAAAAAAAGAAACTATCTAGGTATAGCGATGATGAGTCGCACCATCTGGTGCATGGGCAGAACCTGAAAAGAAGTGAAAATCTGGGCAGTCAAATGAAAGGAACATCATAAAAAGTTCAAAATGGTTGCGGTGCTCAGCCCTGCTGGCGCCGGCGCTGCGGATAACTTGGCGTGCGGTGAAGGAACATGTTAAGCCCGTCCAGGGGTCCACAACCTCGGCAAAAATACAATTTTAAGAGTAAGACCTCTAATTCGATAAATAATTAAGTTTCATGCGTAGACCCAAGCCTGGCTTATGCTGACGGGATGAAGGACCCCCTCGCCGCCTCCGGGTGCTGTTACTGCGCCGCTGGTCTCCAAAAGTGGAGGAAAGGTAATTATTGGACGCGCGGACCATCTGCCACTCGAATGTCATGTGTGAGACTCGCGGCTGCTGCGCCGCTCCTCAGCGCCTCTCAGGCGGCACGTGAAGTGGCTCCCACAAGAGCGCCGCGCGACGCGGCTCGGCTGAACAGAACCGGTCGGCCCACACACCGTCCCACACCCACCGCGCCAGATGTGCCTGTGCTTCTCCCACCTCGTACGTGTCACGAGACTGTGCGCGGTCGGTTTGCTACGGCGTCTGCGTGATTTAATGTCAGATACACATCAATCTGAAGAACACTAAATTTTTTTTTTTTTTTTTTTTTTTTTTGCAAAAGCAAAAAAACTTGATATTTCATGCAACGTTAATGGTTTCACCTTGTCGTATTTAAATTGGCGTAACAGATATGTAGCTATTATGCAAGAATGTGTCATTATTAATATTCATTTTGGGAATAAGTAAACCAGTGAAAACGTGATTTTTCCTTTCATGGCAGAAACATTGCATTGCTGGCCAAGTTCTCTAGTTTCTGATTAGACAGGGTGAGTAATGTATTAGACAATGTATCAGCTACTCCCACACAATAATCTGTTAAAATCAAGATTTCTGCTTTGACATTACCAAAGTAAGTGTAGTGCAGTAGCCCAGATGGAAGAGCTGCCTCATTCCTCCAGGGTTACAGGCTCAATTGCAGCTCTTAACACTTTGTGTTTAGGCTTTGCCCTCCACACACTGGTTACATGTGGTTCAGGTGACCTGTGGTATCTGAATTGCCCTTAACCATGTGGATGTATGTCTTTTACTAGAGCCACATTTAGGGTCTTTCACGCCTTGCTTCCTGTGTTTCTGCAAACAAACTCCTGGTACTCTATGACCATAACTTGGATAAGTGCTTTGAAAATGAAGAAATTAATGAATTATCGGGTTAGCAATTGACTAAACATGCTAGGCAACAACATAGATGTGCAGCTATACTCTCTCGCTATAGCCATTGGAGAAAGACAGTGATCTTTAACATGACCTGTGTCTGTAGCTGCGGAGGTGAAGAAGCTTGATTGATGGCACAACTGGGCAGTGAGATAAATGTGTTGTTTCTAACAGTTTTATTTTGTTCCTGTTCACGTGCAGTAAGTGGTTTAGCCTTGACCGTGATACGGGCCGACGACATGGCAGACACGGTCTTGTCAACCTTGGTCAGGAGGTAGCTACTTACTTCTAACATGATGCATCTGGCCGTCTTGAAGCTGCCCTGCCTTCCCCTGCCTTTTTGCAAAGGAATTAAGCCTCCTCCTTCACCATCATAAACAGGGGCAGAGCCTCCTCCCTCACCGCCATGCCACATTAGGGGTGACGATGCTGGTGCCAGCCGGTGCTCAGCCAGGCCGATTTAACATCTGTTCCAGTCGCTCCCCATCAGCCTGGCCCCTCCAACCAGCCGGTCCACGGCGCGAAGCAGAGCGGCTCGCCAAGCTCTACACGGGGAGGTCTGTAATTTCCTCCAGCCTGCGTCAAGAGTGACAGTGCAAATGACACCCCCAGCAACAGTGGGGTCCCTAGTAGAGAGGAGAGCCAGGCTGTCATTAAAAGTCAATCACTTGTTGAGAGACGACATCTGTTGGAGCTTAAGAAGACAAACGATGTCACATTTTAGCACCTGGAAGAGGACAGGCCTCTAGTCAAAGCGGAGTACAAGTTTTTATTTTTAGCTGCTCCGGAGATGCTTTTATGCACAGTGGCTTCTGATTTCACACTTTATCCATTTATTATGATAGATATTTTTACAGGAGCAATTAAGGTTTATTGCTTCGCTGAAAGGTACAACAGTAGGACCTGTTCCAGAGCAATAAGCCTGCCATCTACTGAGAATAATTCCAATTCTTTAACCATTATGCTTTAGAAGCGCCTAACTCTCAGTACGAAGAGCTTTGCCTTTGCAAATGACGCCTCGGCGTGACAGGAAGCCTAACCCTAACGGACAGGAATTTTTAAAACGTCTGTTCTGTTTGTTGTGAAATGTGCCCTAAATCCTCCTCAAAACATGACTGAAAAGACGCGTAAAGGTGCGGTGTACGGAATTTGAATAAACAGCACTGTCGTGTAGGAGAGCATTTAACACTGGTTTAATCCCGTTGTCAGTTTCAGCCTCGAGCCCTTAATCTCTTCTACTATTTGAAGTCCTTGTGAGATAACAGACATTTCACAGACACATTTATCGCCCTAATATGGCAGAATTACTGTACTCCCGAAGGTGGGTTTCAGCTCATATGTCTATTTTAAGTCGTGGCAGATATCACTTGATTTGCAGCGTGCATTTATTTCTGCCACACATGATGCTTGGAACGTTTGCTGTCAACCTTTTCAGAAATATGTTAAATTTAACTTGATCTCATTTTCTTCATCAGTTATCCCCAGACATTTCTGAAGTGCGGACAAAATCACGACTGTCTTGAGCACATATGAAGAACAAGTGAATGAACATATGGCATCCAATAATCTAAAATTAATTTCCAGGTATATGGGTTTAGTGTTTGTTCTACGGGTGTCAAAAAAACGATATGCCATTTTCTCCAATCTCTAGCATTACACAGAGTTAACAACTAAGCAAAACAGCCACGCTGCACTGCATCAGGCTGAAAACTACTAAGGCAAGTGCATTAAAATTCACAACTGTTACATTGTAGCTTTTATAAACCGATACTGATACTTCCGGCGTGTGCTGTTAGACTGCATAAAAGCGTTTGCTTTTGTCTGGCTGTTAACACATCCGTGGAACCCAGATAACTGTTGAAAAAGGACACTGCAATGGAAGAGATGTCCGTGGCAGGCACTAGATAAATTCAGTGCGAATCTAAACTGCCTTCTTCGGGATTATCAATTCCTTTTGTCAGTCATATCAACAGACGAACACACTGTCCTTAAATGTAATATTTAAAATACCCCAAGATGTCAGGCTACCTTCAGTGTTTTATTCCTGGTTTGTATTTGTCCTTATTTAGCAATAAAATCTCAGTGACAGGGCAACGATGAAATAGATACATTGAGGGTTTGCTGTGGTAATGAATGTAGAAGCATTCAGAGCTGCATACAGTTGCACAGTGTTTAATTATTAAAACTACATGCTGGGTTTAATGGCTTGAGTATTACATTATTCAGTTTCACTTTCCATAGACAATTTTTTTTTCAGTGTAACTTAGTACAGCAATTCAAAAGTTTTCCTCCATTATACTCGTTTTACTGAAGTGATTCAGGTCAAGTGTAGTACAACATAACCACCACTGTCACAACAGCACAATACCACCTGGGACTTTAAACATTAACCTTACTGTCATGAACCCTGGAGTCCTTAAGTACTATACCACCAGCTATGTAAGCTGATATTATCATCTGTGAAAGCTTAATTCTGTTATGGATGGGGCAAATGCCATTAACTGATTGGTCTCCCTTGTGTGGCTTCATGCGCTTAATTTAATTGTTTAATTGTTGCAGCTGTGATTCTGAGCTCAGTGAAGGATACCAGTGGTCTAAATATGACTTTTCTCACTCATTACCTCTGTTTACTCAGTGCTGTGTACTGCATATGCACACACATGCGCACACACAAACACACACACGCATGCATGCACAAATACATGCACATGCATGCGCCAACACATACAAACACACAGAAACATTGATTAGCAGTGGTATATACTGTAGAAAACTTCTGGAAAAAATAAAAGAATCTTGAATTTGAAAGAGGAGTTGTGTTTATTGCACCCTATGAACAGAAATCTTCTTCAACCTGCTTTCTGTTAAATAGAACTAATGTAACTGTCATATATATGCCATGTTCTTGTTAGCTTGCCTCTCTTTATATATTATTACTGTGGATGGATCACTTTTCAGCATAGATGAAATAGTGGGTGGAAGTCATGTAAAATAGATAAATGTATTGTGTACATAGGAATTGTGTAAAGCGTCAATGATATTAAGGATTAATTAAAATGCGTAACCCAGTTTTCGACAAATCGGCTGATGTCTTCCTGTATTCTGAAAGTTGAACAACACAAACAAGGTATAATAATAAACCATATAGCTGTTTGAGGCCTAGTGGTTTTGGCTGTTGCAGAGTAAACAGTACTTACTGTGTTCTGCTGTCTGGGGTCCACTAAAGGAAATTGAACCTGAGCACCGGGATAAAGTTGTTGATCCCCAAATACGAGATAAAACCGAGGTGGAGATTGTGTAAACGCAGCATGTTGAAAGGAGAATTCTTAATGACCAAGATGAGCAATCAAAGGACTAGAAAGACTTCCCTTATTAGTAACAATTCCCCTGTTCTCTTCGTTACTATAGTACCTCCACAAAACAGACAACACTCAGCTCGGTTCATGGTGGAGTGTTCAGCAAATTTTGCTCAAATACATTAGGCAACATCTTTCATTTATGTTATACTTTCACAAATTAAGCTGCCATAAATAGTTAATACAATATGTTTTAATCATAAAGCTTAACATTTAACATTTATCTTCTCTAAGTGGGAAATTGGTGGAAATCCTATGTAGCCTCAAAGTTCATTAAACAGTGCAAAGAAAAGCTATTAAATGCAGTGATACTTTCATGAGGACAATCTTCTGTTTTCACAGTAATAGCAAAACAAGTTTCACAGTTTCTTTTGTTTGAGCGAAACAAAAGCTAAACCCATCTGTTGGCGTCTTTTGATTAGTATGTACCAGAACTGTAGTGAAGCATTCAGTAATAAGCCAGTGCCATCTGAACTTCCAAAAGGTCTGGGACTGGCAACCGAGTTATTTAATAATAACACAGTTCTGCAAACAAGGGGCAAATTAACTCGGAGCCCTTTTACTGCCGGGACTCCAGAGGCAAGGTTAAACACTGAATGCACAGGGTAAACTTCTCCTGTTACAATGGTTGGCCTGAAATGTTTATTTTATTAGGTCCTGCATTCCATTAACACGGGATTTTGCTTGTTGAGAAATTAGGCAGTGAGTTTGAGGTTAGGGAGGGCCAGCAGTGGGTAGGGGGGACATCTATAGCACCAAGAATGACACCAGTGTGTGTGTATCCTCTGTAGACCTCCTTCATAATTGGCCATATGGGCTTGTTCAGATGAAAGATGTCTTCCTGGAAGGCAGATGCACGGGGTCGAGGACTTTGGGTTTTGCGACTACTGTGGCACCACACGTGGATATCTGGCAATGCCACTCCGTATTATGTCTGTGAACCCAGTTTAGAACAGGACCATATGCTTGATGGTATCTGAGAATATGTTATTTTTGTTATTAATTAATTATGTCTGCGGCGACCAGTGTTTAGCCTTAAAGTGGAAAAGCCTGCCGTGTGTGTGGCTGGGATTTTCTGTGCTGTTTAAGTTGATCTCACTGTAAGAACTCATTGCAGTGTAAGTGCGTTATCAACACTAACATGCATTTAAACACTGGGATCATAAATAGCATGTTATTATAATGGGCAATTTTGGTAGCAAAGGAAAACTACAAGGTCAGGTTTCCATGTGAGACAGTTTCTTAAATCCCAAGCGGCCTATATGTTTTTTAAGCTGTAACAGACACACACACACACACACACACACACACACACACACACACACACACACACACACACACACACACACACACACACATATATATATATATATTCAGTGCAACTAAAAATTACTTACTGCATAAGTAAGTTACAGCAGTTTTATAACCATAATGATAATGTAGAATCACATCCAGGTAAGCTGAATGGGAACTAAACGAATGAGTAATATTTAATGGCATTCACTTCAGAAGATGACACTTCTACTTCCTCTCTGTCCTACACTGCACCCACATCCTCCTCATTCTAGGACAACTGCACAATTTAAATAAAAACCTATTTTGTATGATTCTCCGAGTTATAAAATGATAGTTATTATTCTCTCAGTGACCTTTGCATATCTTAATGTAATCAGTCACAGCCAAAGATATTTATTTCAAAGAAGTGCTTTTCCTCATATCAGTCTCGTTCACTCTCACGGTATCTCTGAGTCAAGATAAGTACAATCCATCATAAAACTACATTTCTTTTATTTCTTTAAGCTGTATATATACATAAAAATGTATTCAAGAGAGAGCAAAGATGTTCATGACATTTTTTCCCCCATTTGTTTTGTTAATGAAATAAAGGTGCGCAAGAAAATTTTCAAAGCCCGATTTCCAAAATCTGATGTGCGTACATAAGTGTGTGCTAATATCACATGTTTTTTGATTGTAGGGAGGGAGAATACAACTGCCCCTCGATTTCTGTTTGCCCTAATCCAGTTTTAAAGTGTTTTAATATACTATTTACAAAGTGCATGTATAGGACAACACAACACTTTCAGCAGTATAAAACATCATCTCTGCATTCTGTCCCTTTGTATTCTATTAGTTCTGTTTACAGTTTAGGTAAAAATGTCAAACATAAAATATAACAAATCAGATAAATATAATAAACGAAGCGTAACATTAATGTGAATGACCTTGGCAAGATGTAAATTTACAACAGGTCAAAAAAGAAATTTACACGTGTATGCAAGGAGAAGGCATATTGTAAATCTAAACACGGCAATAAGATACAGATGTTTTACAGCCAGTGTTGACCTTTTGAAGCCACAGTCTATTAATCATATATATACTGCATCATTCCAAAACAACACTGAGAGCGGTTTGGTATTATATCAGTGCAGCCATTTGCCCCTTTGCAATTTAACATGTTCTTAACATTTTTTACTATAACATTTTTTTTTTTTTTTCTTTTAATTTGTGAATGTACGTTTAATGAGATCGGTTGACCTTCAGGCCAGGGTGTCCCTGGCCTTCTGCTCTAAGGTTCCTGGAATAGGCTGTAGGCTATTTGCAACTTCGGATAAGATAAGTGCTTGGATGATTTGATTGATGGATGGATGTGCATTCCAGAAAACCTAAAAAAAGAAGGAAATACACAAGGATAAACCAGGAAGTTGTGCTACATGTGAACAGTCAGTTTACTCTGTGCTTCTGCGGTTATCATGACCATAGTTATGGAAGTCATTTTCATTAAGTAGAGTGTTCTGTTGAAAAATTATTTCACACAATGGAAAAATATGTATGCTTTTTGTAGGTTCATAAATGACATAGATGTCCCATTCAAGTGTACAATCGTCTGCATTAATTTTAAATCGATGAGTCACTTTGAAATGAATGGCTGTTCTTTTTCAAAGCATCTGTGAGTACTGTAACAACTCAGATAAATTAGATAGGTGGATAAATCATTAAATATGAGCAGCGGTATTAGAACTGTTTTAGTGTGAGGTCATAGTGCATTTTTCCTCTTAACGTGTGCTGTTGAAAAGTTTGCCTTACTATGCCCGAGGAATTTTAAAAACAGAACATTTCACAAAAATTTAAAAGCTTGTCACAGCCTCTCTATACTAGGTTACCATCATGAATTCTTGGTGTATTTAACATTAATAGGCAAAAGATTATGCAGTTAATTTAGTCAATGAAAATGCATTTTATATTTTAAAAGGTAGATAAATAGGTGATGTTTCAAAGAAAGAGATGGATTATGGTTTTCTTAAACACAAATTCCAGCTTACTTATAATATTTTACCAGATCCTTAATGCAGTTACACTGAATAATCTAGTTCTATGGTTGCATTCACTGGCCTTGTGGCTCAGCAGTGCTGCTACCTCACACTATGTTGGGTTTTAGTCCAACCCTTGAGTTTGTGAGTTCGCATGTGCTGCCCATGTGTATGTCTCTGCATTTCTTCAAAGTGCTTTAATTTCATTCCTCCATCCATAGGCATGGAAATCATGTGAACTGGACAGCTTTAATGTGCCCTGTAAAGGAGTTTTGCTTTGTACAGGCTGTGCCCTACCTTGTGTCCCAGTCTGCCTGGGTTGGACTCCAGCCTGCCCATGACTCTAGAGAAGACAAGTTGTTGGACAATGAATGTAGCTTGGAATGAACTTTAAAAACAATATTTGTGCAACACAAATAGTAGCAGTGTTGGACCCATTTTTTATCTTGTGAAACATCCGAGGTAAGAGAGCCTAAACTTGAACTTTTGTGATGTGATATTTACTCTAAAATGACACAGCCATGACCGGCACACACATGAAGATGTCACACTTTTGCGTTTACCCTAATTTACTGTAAATAGTTCATCACGAAGCCTGCACCAACACGGGGATGACTGCACACTCATTTTCCAGGGGCCAGAAGGGCCGACACAGATGGCTCGACTTCGGTCAGGGTGGGCACTCCTAAACAGAATTTGCATAATGGAATTAAGAGAGCCTTGCTATGTCTTTGGTGGACCATTACACAGGACATTGCTGGATTGTAATTAGTGACTTCTGCCCTTTACCTTCATTAACATGCAAATTAAACTTTGCAGACTATAAAAGATTTGGCACATAGGCGGAAAAATGCCAAAGTGATTAACAGGCAATTTACACTAAAATTGTGTATTTTTATCTACTGCACTTATGCTCACTTAAAGGGAATGTAAGAGCACATGAAGTGCTTCTCGTCTTTTGGATCAGTTACCCTGAACACACAATGTATTCTGAAGACACACACCAGGACACTGAGCTGTTGCCCCATCTTCACAACTATCAAAAACATTGTTATAGCCACATATTTTATTTATAATTTACTGTAGTTCTTCTACTTCTTCACTAATATTATTATTACTACTAGTCTTAGTAGTTGATTTACTATTTTCTTTTTCTTCCCCTCAAACTTTAGTATTTACTAACGCATATTGCACAATACATACTCATATGTACTTTACTGACTGTGTCAACATCATCATTAAATGTTATAAACACTTGAAAAATATGGTAAAAAGCTGTTTCGAGATGGTGTTTTATGCCTAAAAATGTATTATGACAGTCCAATAATGTGACCGTGACCAAAAATGGCAGCTAACAATTTCTGATGATCAGCATCTAAGCAGCCAAATGTCATTCCAAAATGGACGTGAACAGCTGTAATTTCCTTTGGCTAACCTTCAAAGATTCAGGCAGAGTGCCTTTAAAACTAAAGTAAAAAAAAAAAAAAAAAAATGTTGTAATGAACGGTACATGGCACATAATTTGATATAACAAATCTCCGTTCTTTTATCACTGCCATTTCAAAAAGCCCAAAGCATATGCCAAATTTCAAAAGAAAAACAAAAACTTTAACCTTTGTTAACTCCATTTATCTTTCTTGTACTTCAGTTACTTATATTTTATTCAGACAGAATAAGTCTCGTTTCTTATCATTTCAGTGTTTTTTTCTTCTTCTACTATGAAAGAACCAAATCAGCAAAGGGGTCGTGACACTTGCACTCTGAACTTTGACCGTATAAACTGGCTGCTGTGATTTGCAAATTTAAAATGTTCATTTGAATGAAACACTGCTCACCATGAATACAATTGAACTTTTCAGAGGCATCGGACAAGACCCTGCCAGAATGAACCGTGGACATAGCTACATTAATCAAGTGAGAGAATGGGCATTCAGCCACCCGTTCAATGCCTTTTTCTCAGACGGTGTGACCCTGAAATTAGGGTTTGGTACAGAATTGCAGCGCCTTTGTTAATCCTGTCTAATTAGAATCTAAAGTCTGAGCATAAATGACAGCGCTGCCATTACACTGGCTTTGTGTAATGACAGTGTAAAACATAATTGATTTAACAATGCATGCATAGCCATAAGTGTAGACATGCGCTCAAAAAAAAAAAAAAGGAAATGAAATACCGGGGTCTTTTGTGTGAAAGCTAAGATCACTGCTAGTCCCACTTTCTTTCTGAGACCTTTTTACAGAAAGGGCCAAGTGGTGCATATATGTATATTATATAACTTTTTTCTGTCCTGTAGTTAGCTAAAGGTCAATTGAAGACTATTGTGAAGAAGTCTTCCAGGAAATTAAAGCCTTAACAATACGGTCACGTCATGAAAATCCAGGAGGGACCATTGTTGCAACTGCTTCCTTCAGTATCATTAAAACTTATGAAACCATTATAGTACCTGCTTTTGGGAACTAAGCATATTGATCTGCTGAATATTACCGCTGGACTGCTTATGCAACCCGTGTTCATAAATATATAATTACAGCAGATTGATAAGCACATTTCTGCTTAATGCTGCTTAATACAGTGTACATAAAAATCAGTCAGACCTGCATTTCTCCCCCTGCCCCCCCCCACACATTGATGAACAGAGAAATATTTAATACACAGATTCCGGGTTTAGACTGAAATGAGTTTGTATTTGAGAGTTTAAGAGTATGATAAACATAGATTATTATTATTATTGTTGTTGTTTTTGGCTATTTTCCTGTTAACTAAAGGGTTCAAATGAATAGTTTTTCTCCTTTACTCAGAATTGCTTTTTAGCTTGTAACTGAAGACATCTACGTTTTTGGAAAAAGTCACTCCCCAGAAGTTTATTAAGGAATACCAATTTTGAATTTAGCATCTTTAGGACAATGGTAGAACAAACTCTTCACGATTCTTGTGTTACCTGTCCAGTGGAGGCCATTTGGCTGTTAATAAACATGCTGTGGACATTTTATGTCTTAAAAAAAAGATTGCACAGATGGAGATTAAGGCAGGAAACGGTTCACTTAAATGCTAATGTTCTTGTGTGACCTGCAGGACAGACACCTGTGCTTCATTTAAAGAACAGCGGCAGGTAAACAATTACCATTTCTAGGGCACTATGTTGATGCAGCGGTTCACAGTC
Organism: Chitala chitala; assembly: GCA_025773905.1. Taxonomy (NCBI): domain Eukaryota; kingdom Metazoa; phylum Chordata; class Actinopteri; order Osteoglossiformes; family Notopteridae; genus Chitala; species Chitala chitala. The sequence goes on along the minus strand of JABJVR010000007.1, from coordinate 8,338,142 downwards.
ATGATGGTTTTAAATGGTCTTTCGCTGCCCTGGTGTTTTATTAATTGAAAACTACGTCTTATTAATATGTCATCCACATAATTACAAGGAAGGGGGACAGCAGACACAGTAGGATGGTTCATGTCAGACAGGGCCTCAAAGCAAGACGACTCCGGAGTATAAAACACGAGTGTCGCTTCACTCCACAGGACTGCGATTGAGCGTAATGCTTTGTGCTCCACCATGATGTCGGCTCGCGGACCGCTGCTGTCCACCCTAGGCACAATTGCTGCCACGATGAAAAGAAACAATGCCATGAGCGATGCCAGCTGTGGGCTTTTTGTCTGCCCCCCGCCCACTACAGTGTACAGTGTTCTCTAGCAACAGCACAGCAGACAAACACCTGCAGATGCTACATGTACGTCCTAAGCCCTGAGACACCATAATGTCTTTATGCATTTTTCAGTTTTTTTTACAAAAGCTGGATGCTCCAAGAGCTAAGTTGTTGAAGTTTGCAGTTGAATATAAATAAAACAGTAAACAAATTCAAACAAATTCATTTGAATTGAGTCATTAATAAAACATATAAAATTATACATAAAGATACAATACATATGTGCAGTCATAACAGAGCATAGCATTTTATTAATTTATTTTATTTTTTATTTATTAGTTTTGTTACTACAACACCAGGCATGCAAGTGTTGATTCCCCCAAGTTTTTGTATAGGTGGTGCTTAGGTCATCCTTTCAAATATATACACATTTCAATGGCTGACTGCTTTCTAAGAGTTGTTTTAAAGTGACAGAAAGTGAAACTGAGTTTATTTTTTATTTAACCTTTCATAGTACTTTAGTAAATCATTGGCAAGTTCAGCAATGACAAATCAAGTCTCTTTATAACACTGCCAAGGCAGTACTAGCCAGGCTGGGGTTTTAACAAGTTGCCTTATTAAGACCACATTTGAGAATGCAAAGTCATACAGCCAAGTTTAAACTCATGCTAGGAGCCTCACATCAAAGTCTGTTGGAGCTTCACATGGTGCACTTGGCATTTAAAAAAACTAAACTTTAATTTGTTCAAAAATTACTCAGATGTATGGGATAGCTACTATGATTAAATGCTTGTGTATACACAGGCATGATAATTAATGATTTTGATAATTAACTCAAAACTTTTACGCAGAGATAAATGTTATGTCAATTAGTGATTCTGAGGCATTCGTTCACCTGCCCTGATATTAATTGCCCCGGTTTCAGCTGTTACTCCACATCCAACTTAAAGAGCTCAAATGAGTCAGTAGTACATCAACTATGACAGCATTTTGAAGTGTCATTTGAAGAAAATTGGAAAAGTGCCATCGTTGCTGATATAAGCCTGTCCAGGCAATGACAGATAGAGAAGGTTTAAAGGGCTTTTTGGCTGACAAATACTATAGATTTGTATCAAACCCTAAGATCATTACTGATTCTGCACTGTCTGATAAGGGCTCTGTCTTTGGCATTAACCTTGTGTTTAAAATAAGACCTACGTCTTGTGGCCTACTGGGCATTAGCTGTTCATTACTGTTGACAAACTGCTAATGAACACCTTTTTGAAGAGGTGTCCAAATAAAAGTAAAGAAAAGGAGGAGGGTATTTTTTTTGGGTGGAGGTGGGGGAAGGATAATACCCGCGATTGTGATAATGAGCTCAGCATGTGTGTAGATAGTGAGAAATATATGTCAAGAAGCAACACAATAAAGAAATGTCAACAGATTCCAGAATGGTAAATTAATGCATGCTGGGAGCCAAGGCGATGTTGGAGGGGATCAGCTGGACAAAGTGTTGACATCAATTATCTTTCCTGGACATGAAAACCCTGCAATTTTTTTATTTTTTTTTTTTTGGGGGGGGGGCTTTACAAACTTCTGAGGCTGTAAACAGCATGAAAGCGTGACTTGAAGCATAAATCTGGGAGAAAGGTGGATTTTAAAGTAACGAACAAGCACACGTGTGTGAAAATGTGACCAGCCATGACCAGCTCTATTAATTATACGGTTTTCTTTTATTGCCAGCTTTACTGTTTTAATTTACTGTTACTTGTTTGGGTGTTTCACATTATCACCAGACTTGTAACAGTAAACCAGTTTAACAGTCTTTGTGATCGTCTTTGAGAGGAAGATATACAATTTGCTTGGATCCTTTAGGTTGTGCTTCGTATAACACCTTTACAAAGGGGGGATGTATTAGCATTCAAACCCAGCTTGTTTTTCCAGCAGAACAAAACTTTTGTTTGGAGATTTTGGTTGCTTTCTGCTCCAGTCATATGGGGACTTCTTCTTTCAAAGATGTGTTTTGATCTTTATTTACAATTTCACAAATGCATTCATCCATATTCAACTGAAATAAAAAATTACCCTAAGCATCTGAGGTTTGTTGGAGCCCCTGTCAATTGATTTAACTCATGAGATCACAGAAGGCTCAAACATAGCAACCATGTAATGGACTGTCTCCCTCGAAATGTGTCTTCAGATGTTTCATTTTGGCACTTCTGAAAGGCATAAAGTACTGTAATACACTTGGTTTTAAGTAAACATCATGGTCCGCCTGGAGATCCATGTTTTGTGACCACGCCCCATTGTTTTCTCATTACCTTATTTCATTGTGTCCTTGTTGGCTTTCTTCTAGGTTTTTCAACTGGTATTTGCTTCCTGTCTGGCCCTATATTATGTTTGTTTTTTTTCTGTGTTGTTACCTGTGCTCTCTTTATTCTTACTGGAGTGTATTTTACCTAAACCCTTCTTTGGTTTCCGGTTTAGGTCTTCTGTGTTTCTGTTAGTTCGAAGTAGACTCTGGAAATAGACCTCTCTGCTACAGTGGTTCCTGACCACACCACGAGACAGTGAACATGAAATCCAAGGACGGTTCCTGTACAGCTGTGAGAGCACTTTGGGTTCTTCACACCTAACTTGATATAAGTTTTCCCCTGTCAGCCATCGCAGGGTGACTTAAATGAGGCGTGTTGCCTCATCAGCAGATACACAGATGATCTGATTTTAGCAACCTCCCACATAAAAGCCACAGGAGCACCACTGATATTGCCTAACAGCATAACAACACTGCAAAAGGTGTTTCATGGTCAAAATGTTGACTTCTGCAGAGCTGAGAACTACGTGAGCTAATACAGAGGAACACTGTTATATATTTTTTGAACATGATAATATTCTGTTATCATTAGCTGTAGTCTGAAAAGTTTGAGTAAAAAAAATATACATACATATATAAACAATGACAAAACAACAACAGTAAACATTACTTGAAAAACAGTAGTTGACAGTACTTAAACTATGATCCTATCTTAAATATTTATTTTTCCAGCTATTTTGTTTGGAGAATATAAATTTTTATTTCAATTTAATAAACCCCCTTTTTCATAACAGTATATAATTCACATAAAGTATTTTCTCAAATCTTGCCTACTTCAGCAGTATCAATAGTTTTGCTTGTTTTAGCATTGTGTACCTCTGAGGTGTACATTAAATGAGTTCTGCCTACCACTACTGCCAGTGCAGTCCTGAATCACATCAGTTTTATATACAGGAAACCCCCTACATATGAACGAGTTCCATTCCAAGAGCGCTTCGCAAGTCCGATTTGTTCATTAAGTACAACAAAGTCAGTCTATAGGTAGGCAACCCAACTAATGCAATTGTTATAATAGGATTATCACACATTTCACACAAATATTGCATAAAACAAACATAAAAAATTAAATATTACATAAAACACAAATAACACAATGTCAGAATAATTAACAAAGAACAAAAAAACACTGATACAAAAAACGTAGACTATAATTTCCCAGCTTCCACTTGAGGAGGACACATGCAGTTGACTGAGAATGTACACAAAATACTGTAGGTTTTGCATTCTACTTAGTGCCAGACATGCACACTAACATATGCTGCAGAGAAATGTAATTTTTCAATTAATTAATCCATCCATCCATCCATTTTCTGCTGCTTATCCGGGACTAGGTCACGGGGGCAGCAATCTAAGAAGGGGTGCCAGACTTCCCTCTCCCCAGACACCTCCTCCAGCTCTTCTGGGGGGATGCTGAGGCGTTCCCAGGCCAGTCGGGAGACATAGTCCCTCCAACGTGTCCTGGGTCTTCCCCGGGGTCTCCTCCCGGTGGGACATGTCCAGAACACCTCCCCAGGGAAGCGTCCCGGAGGCATCCGAAACAGATGCCCAAGCCACCTCAACTGGTTCCTCTCGATGTGGGGGAGCAGTGGCTCTACCCCGAGCTCCTCGCTTAATTAAATCGTTTTTTATTTATTGGACGTGCACGTTCATGTCGTTGAAGGTTCACAACTTGCAGGTTTATATGTAGGGGACTTATTGTAGTTGCAGTTTTTAATTATAAAATAAATTCCTCTTCGTATCACTTCAGGACTGATCCATTATTCATGCTAACTGCCACCAAGCTAACCCAAAATCTGAGAACATCTTCACCTGCAGTTTGGGTGATTAGAGATTGCCTTAATTGCTACAGAATACCTGTATAGTCAATCTTTAATGGCTTTAATAGGTATTGCCATGACTCCTATCTCAATTTTCCCTGACCACATTTAAGAACAACAAGCAATGGGGAGAATATCAGGCTGGAATGCAGAGGTTTCCCAGTTCGAAGCCCAGACACCAGGTGCATCCTTGAGCAAGACACCCAGCACTAGCTCCCTGTAACCTGTATGTGAAATGTACGATGCTTTGGATGAAAGCGTCTGCCAAATGAATAACTATATCTATTGCATAAACAAACCCTAATCATGGATATCTGTGGAGTTTACGGTGGTGGCACTAGCTAAAAGGGATTTCTACAATGTATGTTGAAGACAACTACAGTACAAAATGATTCTGCTTCCACAAAGAAACTGCTTTAATGGTGATCATTTTGTCCTATGTACCTTTGATCAATGAAATTTGTTGATAAAAGTTTAAGGTTTAAGGAGGATTGACACTGAAGTCTGGCACTCCATGACAGACTATACAGGTCGAGTAGCAAACTTCTCCCTCTGCCCTGATACATTAGGTCATTCTTCTGTCTACCTCTGCATGTTGCTTTGTAGTTTGTCATGATGTTTTTCTGCACATGTTCCCAATTCAATTTATGCACTCATACATGCACTTAAACAAATCCCCAACACTCAATTTTTACTTTGACCACAGCTCTACAGTTTTGATGCTGTGCAGCAGCTGGTAAACTTCATGAATAAAAACTCCTTTCCATCATTTGCTATACATTTGCTGTTTGGCGCATTACATAATTAATATGCAGGCAACGTGCAGACAACAAGCAGAAAGTTGAACCATAGTATTAAATCTGGTGTCAGGTTGGTTTCAGTAATCACTTTACCATTTTACATGCCCATACGTTTTGCCTTGCAAAGCTGATATTTTGAAACAGAGCTACAAGCCCTAGAAATAGCTCAAGGGGCCTGGAAATAGCGCTTAATAAGCTCTATGATATTCTTTGAAGGTTTAAAGACGTTGAAAAGCTGCTCATAGGAGATTGCATGGAACTGAACCAAAGGCATTTTCAAGATCAAGAAAAACAAAAACTTCTTGTTTTTTGCACTTAGCTATTTGATTCTGATGCCAAATCATGCTTGAGTGCTCCAACCGAGCCTTTAATTTTTGGTTTTATTTATTTATTTGTGTGCTAATGTGTTAACGACTTGGTATCTGTTTGGGGAATTTGGGTGCTTCATAAAATAAAACTGAAAATAATAAAGGAAGGATGGATGAGACAAGTCAATGTCTTGCCATTTTCGACAAAGATGTGATTTGTGCCACCTATTGGATGTGACTTTCTTCTCTTTTGTAGGGTATCAAGTATTATAACTTGTATAAACTGTACTAAATTATAATGTCCTTGGAGTTGATGATTACCATATTTGCATTGCACTTTCTACTACAATTCAGGTGATCTGGTAGTATTGTCAGCGGAATATCTGATGGGATGGCTAACTGCTAGTGTCATTGTGTGTATTTGTGTGTGTGTGTCTGTCTCTCTGTCTGTCTGTCTTACAATCTCATTCAGTGTTGATGCTTTTAGGGTTACATTTTTCTACTCCATAAAGAGAGCAATTCCATGTACAAAAATTCAAAGAAGAATCCCAGCCATTTCATATTCTTTTTACAATTCACTTTTCTAATTGTCTTAGATCTCAACAGTGATGCCATGTTTGAGTTCTTCATCCAAAATGGCCCGCCTCATGTTTTATCAGTCCTCTTTCATATACTGCATTTCCAACTTTTCATCACCTGGGCACCCCTTGCAAGTTGTTTTGATTATCCGCCGCCCCCCAGAGACCCCCGCGCACACACACCCACCCACGGCCACACCCGCACAAAAGGGGAGATCG
>JABJVR010000007.1:8311167-8331744 GCA_025773905.1 Chitala chitala | reverse complement strand
GCTTGTTTTTTTGATTAACCCCCCCCCCACACACACACACACACACACACACACACACACACACACACACACACACTTTTTACTTTCTTTTTTTTACAGCCTACAGCCCAAACTGTTCTGTTTTATAACTTTACAGTATATATACCATTCTTGAAAGTATTCTTTCACTCTTTCGATGCAAAGCTTATTTCACAAGTGAAATGCATTATTATCATGCATTTGTCAATATTACATCATTCCTTTGATAACAAGTCAACCTGACCTTTATCGGGGCTGACAGTCAGCGCATAGGGCAAATCAAGAACCAGCTCTGAGCAATAATTGATTACACAATTAGTTAATTGTTGACACACTGTTTCTTCTATTGATTCCAGAAAGATGGCTGGGAAAGATTTTGAGATGAGTGTGTATATGCAGAAGGATTTCTTTTCCTGAGCTAGGCCACTTTTTGAGCTAGGTATCTATTCATTACAGTTGCTACGATAGTTACTCAATGTAAAATATAACAGCATATCACTCAGAACAAAGGGCCTGCTGAGGACTGAGAATAGCTAATTCTTCACAGAGCAGTTCTCACTTTCCCGAGAACACACAATCAGGAGACACACTGTGTGTTCTTCACTTTTAAAAAACACAGTTCACATTTTAAAAATCAATGTTTTTGTTGAATTTTGTAACCAAAAACACAATTACCTTACATAACAGTGCTGGAGATCCCCTGGGTACAGTTCAGCACAATTGCTGAAGTTTTATGAGTCCTAAATTAATGCTTGATTAGTGCATGTCCAGGTCATGACTATTATAATTATCATTATTATTTTTATTATCATCATATGCTTGCTGGTTTAGTGTCTAATACAGCGGGTTTAACTTCTCTTTCTTCCATCTGAGTGAATGGTCTGAGGGAAACAGGACAGACCTTCAGAAATAATAAGATGAGTGTTAGCCATCATATTGGGCTGTATATCGTGTCAGGAAATAAAAGTCATTTAAACAGTGTCATGTTTCTGACAGGCTTGGAAATGTATTTAGCAGCAGTTCTGCAGGGCAAGTGACATAACAAAATGTTCTGCAGACCCTTATTGATATGTAATTCTGTTGAATGATTACATTGTATTAATCTTGCAGTGAAGTCCAAAATGTTTTCCTGATTTGACAGAAAATTTGATAAAATGATATTAAGCAAATTAGGTTCATATCCAGTTTCCTACATTGTTTTTAAATTCCATATACCTCATACAGAGAAGACTATTTGAAAACTCAAAATGGCCACAAGACATTTTTCTTCTCATGTATATCATGTATCACACAAACACGCATTCACACACCCATGGAATCTCGCTCTCTCTCTGGGTAATTTACATTCTGGTGAAGAATGGTGCGTCCCAGTAAGAACATACAGGCAAACAGTATGAATACATACAGCTCAACACAGAAGCCTGAATGTGTGTGCATTAGGATTTTAGTAAATGAAAAAACTTATCTGTGATAAGTTGGTGGTGATGTTCCCTGCCCTGTGCCCTTCCTGGGATAGCCTCCAGGCCTTTCTAAAATGACCACATTATTTATGCAGATGTCGGACATTTGTTAGCAGGTTTTTCATAGTGTGCAGCTACTTAGGCTAAAAACTATGTGGACACCCTCTGATGTTCTTGCTTCCTACTAAGAATCTGTCATGCGCCATCCAGCCAAGCCTCATCTCCGACTCACAAACCTGTCATCATCCCTACCTGTTCCCAGTTACCCCTCTGTTATTTAACAGTGGCGTGTCCCAGACAGAGTGCGGAGTCTTACCATTGTTTATGGCAAACACTGAGTAGTACATTTACTTTGTGCTTTACTTTCATTTTCCTCCCTGCTTCCCCCCCCATTCCGACTGTCTTGCCTTCATTTGCAATTTGCACTGTGCTCTAATTAATAAAATCCCTCAATCTGAGTGTGGGTACTCCGTGTTCGGCCTCTTCATCTTGTTTGTTACAGAATCCCTGGAAAGATACTTTAAATCAGCCAACTGCAAAGCTAAATATTTATACATAAAAGCCTTTTTTAAGTTCTACCAAACTTTGTAATCAAAATATTGAACAAAAAGTTCAGAATTTTGTTTACAGTAACAGTAAGTACATAATTTATTCAGAAAGTCAAAAGTAATCTCAAACTTGCAAATATGTTACCATGAGCCTTTCAGAAATGCTACACTCACTGAACACCTATTATAGAAAATGTGCCACTATGTTCAGGAAAATAAAGACATTCTGGACATCAGTCCCCCCCCCACCATCATATATGACTGTAGCAGAAAGTCCCCTGACTCTCTTTTCATCACCTTCTGCATCCCTCATGACCTCATATGACAGCCATGTGAAAATGCTATATTTTCGCAGAGTACCTGAAGACATTTCACTCCATGATTGGAATCCATTCCCTTTTAAACAATGACAAATTACACCTTCTGTCTATTGCAGTTTCAAACACAACATACAGTAATGATCAGCTTGATAAACCGATTTCTAACAGTGACAGCATCTGATTCTTCCTCCTACTTGAAATAAGGATTTCACATTGCTGCCTTGTGTATGAGAAGACCAAATTACGGCACAGAGACCCAACATGAAGACTTTCAGCTTGACCGTCCTGTAATAAAATTTATTTAGGCTCCTCTCAAAGGCCAGTAATCCAGCTCTCATTCACTCTAAATGCACCGAATGAGTGCTGCCATTTTTATTTTTAGATGAATTTTGCACCAAATCCAAGTTGATAAGGCACACAGATTTAATTAAATCTGCATTTAAATCTGCATCATGCTTGGGCTTTCTTTTCCATTAAGAAATTAGGCTCATATAATGAAGCCAAACTCTATTTCAGATTGTCTTTATAAACAGCATTAAGGGCTTGATCTGGTAAAGCTGGAGAATGTGAAACCTTGATGTCCTGCGCAAACATATTAAGTAAACTTTGCATTTCATTATTATGCATTACTTGTTAATGTCAGAGAATTATAAAATGACTTACATTTTACAATAGCATCATATAGATTGCTTTTTGCTTGTTTTTTAGTCAATGCAAACTGTGATTAAATTAATTCTAGAGAATCTCCACTGACGGAGAAATAAACGTACGTAAAAAATAAATAAAATTGCTATATGTTCTTTTCTGAGTGATCAAGGTCAGAGAGAGGAGGACTTAGGTTGGCAATCAAAAATGACAGCAAAGATTGACTATGGTGATTAAACACATGCAGACGGGATACTTTAAATGTTATTAATCATGATTTATTGGATTAATTAAAAGTAAGATAGGAATTTGTGACTTAAATTTATTAAATAAGTTGTGGAAATTAGAATGTATAAGCCTGCTTAAATTTGAAGTAGTAGCAAATTATTTAACAATTGGAGAAAACTGCTGCTTAGTCTCAATAAAAAATGCGTAGGAATAATTTAATATTTTATGCCCAGTTCTATATAGTTGTCAGCCCGTTGACGGTAATTAGTCATCAGCAAAAATAAAAATTAATTGCGTTTGTTTTCACTGTTATTTTAACTTCACAAAAAATCGCATTTTATGTACCAGTCTTTTAAAAGGCTGTATCTTTAATTTTAAAATGCACAATATTAATATTTTAAAAATGCAAAAAAGGAACAAAAACACATTGATGAAACCACTATTATTTTCTCAGAGTGAGCCGCGATGCACCTGCTGATTTTTAGATTAGTCTTATTTTTCAAGCACTAATAACCTTGCATATTTAAAGTGGGTATGCTTTCTTGTCATCTGTGTAATTTCTCAAATTACTCTTTCCTTTAATTAGGCAAATGAGCTAAAAACACTTGCCCCCCTCCCATAGCACAGTCATTTATTTCCTCATATTCCTTTGAAATAAAAAAAAGCTTACGTTTATTTCAGCGTAATCTTAAAATGAGCAACGAAAACAGTTCCTTGACGTGAAATGTATATTAAGACACTCTGTTGTCAGAGCTCAGTGAGCAAACTGGAGGGATACAGATTCATTTTACAAGTGGATGGACTCAGTATTTTTGCATTTAGAGTCTATTGCTCGAAGGGTACAAAGGGAATCGTGAATGACAGAAATCTTAGGAGAGGTGAGCAGAGGTTCTTATGCATAGCTTAATACCCGCAAGACAAAAACGGATCACCTATCTGCTCCAGCACGGCTCCTGTCTCCGCGGAAAGAGATCTTGCAATAATACATTTTGCTCCAGGCAAAAAAATTAGAGAGTGAGGGCGAGACAAATGTACGCGACGCGGGATTCTATCTTTGACCTCCATCAAAGAATCCTCCCCTTGCGTTCTCATGTTAAGGCGACATAATATGTCCCTTCATTTCTGGAGTCCACCTCTAATGGGATTGAGGTTTTATATTAAGCTTTGCTTCTGTCTATCCCCTGACATCCAAGAGTGATTGGAATTTAAGAAGTGACAAATTTCTCCGTCTAATCCACAAATGTGATAGTTTGCGGTTGTCTTGAGGAGAAGGGGCTGTGTGAGAGGCATGCGTGGCCTGTGAAAAGACAGATAAGGTGAGATTCCATATGTAGGGCAACATTTACACAAGGCCTTATTCAGACAGGCTTTCTGGAAAAGCACCTACTGTTTAATTAGATTTAATACCTAATGAGAAGTAATATTTTGCTATGTTTTGACAAATTTCCCTTGACGTGTACATTTCCATTATGGAAAAAGTAATAATTTAATAATAATTAAATATAAAACAGGTGGCAAATACTGTCAAACTATAACCAAAGAAATGGGCTTCCTATGCCTTATGTTTATACCCTTGATTTATAAGGCTGATTTGTTTCACTGCACATAAAATGTACAAGGTTAGTTAATGTCCTTGGAAAAAATTTATGGAATAAAATAATAAAATGCAAAATACTATTGGTTATTGTATTCCAGGCTATGCATTTTTAAAAATATGATAAGAAGGATTGTGTGTGTAATGTCTACAGCAAAAATCTGAATAAATATAGTTTTACTGTGCGTACATCAATTAATTAATCCCCCTTTTCAAAATATTAAGAGAAAAGCCCATGCTGTATAGCAACGCTAAAGAGTCTATTTCTGTAATTCAGAACACCAGCATTCATTTTTGTCATTTGTCATGTATCGCGTATAACACCTAGCCTGAACATGTGATGGTGAACACCACCAGGACAAGCTGGGTGAATAAAGGAGTTGGTGAATGGTTTCAGATTTTACCCTACTGGTAAATGCAATAAATATAAAATTAACTGTTTATACACTCAAAGTCATTAGTCATATAGGTTAATCAAACAATCTTTTTTATGGGAGGTGTATTGCACATTTTATTGTCAGTAAAATTAATTAATTTTTTTAAAATTCATTGTACATGCTGTAATGTATGCCCTGTGGTGGGTTGGCGCCCCACCCAGGGTGTCCCCTGCCTGCACCCTGAGGTTCCTGGGATGGGCTTCAGGCTTTCTGCGACCCTGAATTGCATAAGGTGATATAGCAACTGGATGGATGGATGGATGATGTAATTTAATTGTTATTTCATGTTAATAGGAAGGACACTGTAGGTACCCAGAGGTGGTGTTCAGTGTCGATCCAGCCACAAAGGGGAATCCCAGTCCACTTTCAGGCCACGTTGCTGGTTAACATTACAAAAGAAACCGAAACTTAGGCGAAATTGTTTATTTATAGGTATCGTGATCCAGGTCATTCAGTGTTCAGGGTTTCTCACGTGAGCCCTGGTTACAGAATATAGCTCAATTCTCTAGATCCTCTCTTCTGTTATCCGGTCATGCGCAGCAAAGCCCTTAAGATGCATTTTCACTTGAAGATCTTCTAAAGAGAACTACCTGATACCAGAGTCCAAATGAGAAACACCTAAAGGCCAGTTGATGGAAGCCTAGAAATTAAGTTCCGCATCAAGCATTACTATGCACCTTAGTGCATGTTCAGTGTTCAGAGAAAAAAGCCCAATTTGCACTTTGTCACACTTCAGCAAATTGTATACATGTCCTCTCTGAGCCTTTACACAGCCATCCAATTTACCCTTAATAGTGTGCGTTAATGAAGGAGGGAGTTTGCTGGTGTTTTGTGTTGGAAATGTTTTCCAGCTTCAATCAGGTGAGAATTTTTGGGAAATACTCTGAGCAAATGACAATGAATTGAAGGGAAAGTGAAAAAGGATATAGGGTTGGTTGGGGGGGGGCATGTATTACATACTGTAAGCCTGTAGAAGACAAGGAAATGCCTAGGAGCTCAGTTTGTTGTATTACATATACCCCTACAGCTTTTGGAAATTACATAATGAAAGCTTGATTAGGATGAATTTTTTTAAGCCTGCCCCCCCCCCAAATTTCATAATTGAAGTGTGACTTTCGGACTCTTGGTGATGCTTTTACCTCAGCTGTAAACATGGCTAATATTTTTTTATTCTAAAACTTGAAAATGTAATATATTTGGGAAGGCAGCATTAGCTGTGGTCATACTGACCAACAGGATATTGAGACAGTAGGCTAATTACACTGGACACCAAAATGCGGGACTAACAAGCTTGTTGATATTGGACATCTACACCCAGAAGGTGTACCACCTTAACATCTTTCTTGTGCTTTGTCTTAAACACAGGCTTCATCTGATCATGTTCCTCTTAGCTAAATCCTGATCTCACAAGTACGTACGCGTGTTCTTACTCAAACCGCTAATGTTTCCCTTGGGGCTGACATGTGTGGATGTCTCCTAAAGGCGTTTTCTGTGGCCAGCCCACTGCTGGCATGGCTGGACACCTTACACCAAATTCAAGAATGGTTGAAAATGGGATATTAAAGAACACAGTCTTCCCAGACAACTGGGAGGCAGAGGTGGACCTCTAACATTCCTGGTGCCAAGTTATGCAAAGAGATGTCAACCAGGCCAGTGTGGCATCACACATGCAGGTAAACCTCTATATAATCACAGCACCATCCACCCAGTATGTTAAACCTTCAATGTGGACTGGTGCTAGAGTATTGCACTACACAGCTCCAACTGACACTGCAGTACAGAGTTTCAAAACTGACTCAACCACAAAGCACATCAGCACTGATCCCTGGGCCAGCTCTGCCAACAACAATTTACCTCATGATTTGCTCCGTCTGAGCAGTTTTGCCAAACAGCACACATGACGCGTTACGTAATGCACAAGCAAACCAAGGATGTTAAAGAAATTGTTTGTATCCCTTTAGGAATTTAATAGTTTTTCATAACAGAAATGTTAAAGTGTGGCAAATTCCATCTGAAGATAGATCAGAGTCCTGCACATGTTCCAATAAGTGGCATCTATTTATCACAGCACAGTATTTGTCATGTGTTTAATCTTGATACGGCTGACATGTTCAGTGTCACAGCTAATTACTAGAGCAATACATATCCTCATTAATAACAGGCATGACAGTTCAAGAGTGATTTCTTTGATAATGACTTACGACAGGTCTTAACATTTGACAAGATGTGCAAAAAAGGAGTCCAACACAAACCACATACTAGAACGGATTTTTAACTGAACACGCAACCAACTGTATTACTTTTCTAGAAATTTCTGAAAAGTCTTAATTGTTCTGCTCTTATTTGTGCTCTGACTTTCCAGTTTGTCGGAATTATTTTTCCTTTATCATAACCCTTTTTATAACCTGTCACGGTTGGTTAGACTCAGTGAAATAGAAGGGTTTCATTACACTCAACTGTGCTTATATTAAAGACTCTGGGACTTTCAGGACAAGCTGTTAGTTGGTGTAAAGTTAATGCACTTTAAATCAGCACCCTCCTAAAAGTGACTCTTTTGTGGTCTAGGGTTGTTCCTGACTGTATGCATGTTAAACACACAACCACCAGTGCACACACACCCTAACACGCATTCACTTGCACACACTTGCACACTCACGACGATGCACTTGGCATATTTAAATACACATTTTCAATCGATTGGTGCAGCAGATGTGGCTAATTAAATTAGTAGGGATATAAATGCATATTTCTCCCTCTCTTTTAAAGTACAGCTGCAGGTAGTAGAACTGGACTTTAGTTTGAAACTCTGTGCTTTAATTTACAGAAGGAGCTATACTATGTAACCTTGAGCAACATACTTAACCTAAATCAGCTTAGTGAAATACTCAGCCCAGACAAGGGAATGAGATGTACATCTATATGAAATACTGGAGCTACGTAGGTTAAACACATCTGTTCTGCTACAGTTTTAACAATTTCTTGTCCTCGTTTTTTTTTTTTCTTTTACTTGTTTTAGTTCTCATGTTCCACATGACTCTTATAGTTTAACACCATTTAACGTTCGTTTAGTAGAGGACCTCTAAGGAGGTCACCTCAACTGTGAGCTTGCACGGATTTTTTTCTCCAACTTGACATCTGAATAATATGAAGATCAGTCTTTCTGGCTTTTCAAACGTTCCTCACCGAAGGTCAAGTCCCCAAGAGGCTCAAGAGAACGCCCCCCCGTCGCCCCCATGGTCTTCTCTCATGCATATTCATGAAAGGGCTAGTCTCACACACTCCAACGGGCCATTACATTTCCAATTAAAATGATTCCCAGTAGCGGAGCCTTGTCTACCTGCCTGTCTCTGTGCACGTTAGCACGTGTGAGTATGTTTGCTGAGGTCATACTCCCAGCCCACGTCGGCCCATGCTGCCTCGGTGTGTCTGCATATGATAACTCAAAGAATGAAACACACACACACACACAACTACATGACACATGGCATCATGGCAGCACAGAAGTCCAGTCAAACTATTATTCATAGCAGACTAGTGAGTTGGTACTGGTGTGTGTATGTGTGTGTGTGTGTGTGTGTGTGTGTGTGTGTGTGTGTGAACGCATGTGTGCGTGTTTCTATATATACATGTACTTATAGTTTATGTGTCTGTTGGTGTGTGTGTGTGTGTGTCTTGTGTCTTGATCTTACATTTATGACAACCCCATACTGAGGACCATCTATCTTTTTAAACCACACAAGGGAAGGGGTTTAGTTGCGCAAAGAGGATCAGGTCTGAGGACAGGAATTGTTCAAGGGAATAAAGGAATAAATAAATAATAGAAGGTACTGGCCGCGGGCCAGCTGCTGCCATTGTGTCGACATGTATTTCTGCAGTAGAAGCCACCTGTGGTGCCAAGCTCACATTTATAGAGCCGTGCGTTTGGATCAGGATTCATACATAGTCTTCATGTCTACTTTGTGGTATGAAGCTAAAACACAGGTTTCCAGGACTGATACCTAACATGCCACAGATTGAAGTGACCTACTTTCAAGTCCATCGTCGATCCCATCATCACATTGTCCCCCTACAGATGGCACTATTATCAGTCCCATTATCACACGGTCCCCCTACAGATGGCGCTATTAGTAAGCTTGGTAGGACTAGATGTGTGCGTGTAATTCTAACGTTCCTCATGCTGGCTCCAAAGGTTGTGTAATATAAAAGAAAATAGTACTGTTAATGAATGTTATTGATCATTTTTATTTGGTTAATTAATTAATGATTGAGAGTAAAATCATTATATAGTAAAAACTGATCAACACAGCTTCCATATTGATGAATAAAAAGGTTACACTTAGTAATACTCAATATGTCATGCATAATTTGAGTTAGTAAAGTTTATGTAAAGGACAGAAAAAAGAGACAATATGTGTCACAAATGTCTTCTGTTCATAAGAGCAAGATCAAAACAACAGAGGCAGCCCGACCGTTTTAAGTTTAATGCATTAATGCTGGTTCAGCTGCAATTAGGAATTATGGCCACATTTGTTAATATTTTTAAAAGTTTGCACTTGTTGCTGAATTACTACTTTAATGACATTTCTAACTACAGATGGTAATAGCAGAAACAATTTGAAGATTGCAAATAATAATGTAGAACATGACCAGAGAAAGATTTAGACAATATATAGGTTCTGATTAAATTTTTCTGATATAATTGCATTTGTATGACATGGACAACACCTGAAACATTCATTTAAAGGAACCAAAATAGTGCTTATTATAATTTTTATCAATATTTTCTTCAGTTTTATAAATGTTCGTCCTCATTAATAGTTGTGATAGGGGAGTATCACAACTGCCCTCCCCCTGTCCTCCTCTCCAATGCCACTGATTTGTTACTGTCTCTTGTTCACCATTTAATCTTGGAAAGCCTATTACTGTATACTGTGTATACCGCGTGTGGGTGCGTAAAACAGTCTATACCGCGTGCGCGTGCACCTACGTGCGTATGTAATCACGGCAGCTCAGTGCCAACGCTGTGTTCAACGGTGCAAAAGAAATATCGGAAATTTCTTTGTGTTCGTAATGAGCGGAGGCTTTGTGTTTTGAGATGACCTGTCAAACTGCCCTTCCATTCTCCTGTCCCCTTATCACCTGTGCCTGGAGTGAAATGGCGAACGTCGGCCACGCTCCACAGAATATACACGGGCGCTCGCTTACACGCTGCACACCTGCTCTGATTAATCATTCTAATCTCTAGACGAGTGCCTTTCATTAGTGTGTTTAGCTGGGTGAAAACAATAAGCTGCAGCTATTTTTGTTAGCCGCAAAAAAATTCCACGAGATGAACCGAGGTGATTATGAGCTTGAAAGGGAGAAAACGTTGAAGCGGGCCCGGCTCTTTCACTTTCGAAGAGAGTCGTAAAAATTATCCAGCGTCTCTAAAATTTAAATTACATTGCGTCTTAACCATGCTTCATTGATTTAGGCCATGCGACGAGTATCATGTACACTCAATTTATCTTTTGTAACAATGAGCTCAAATGGGAATTTTTCCATAAGCATGCCATTCAGGAACTATAAATTAAGAAGAAAAGTGGCTTTTGCTGATATTTCTACAGAGGTTTCAGTGTCACCCTGATGACCCGGCATCCACTGAAAAACAGAACAAATTACCTGTCTTTGCAGTACCATACTATGTCTTGTAGGGCAATTATCCCTAAATGTCATTGTACTGTGAACATCTATTACTAAAATAAAAGTTTGAAGTTAATTCTAAAACTTCCAACTGGAAACCCCTGTTAATACTGTTGCTAGATCAGTGCTTTCCTGAATCCCCTGCAGGTGCTGGTTCCAGTCCTTAGTTATATATGTATGCATATAACACCTATACATCTGTCTTCCTATAGCTCTCTCTCCTTTGGGAACCCCCCGTGGCCCCATGTCTCCTCCCACTTCAGTTACCTCTGCAGATGGTTGTAAAACACATCCAAAGAGGCCCACAGGTGATGTTTCTGACTCAGCCCTGGCACATGCTTGACTGCTCTGTGCTATTTTAAGCAGGTGAAGACCAGAATAAGCTAGGTCTCAAAAGTTTTATATACTCAAGAGGAACCACAAGAAACGTCGTTTGCGAATTTGAAAGGCTTCGGTTCAATTTAGACAGTTTCTGCTGTGAGTTATGGATAACAATGCAAATACACGCCTGGCCAATGAAAGTACATGGGGGGGAGGGGGTTTTGAGTAGGGGGTGATGAAATATTAATTTATCAGCCCCTCAAAATATTCTGGATATCTTGTAAGTAAGCTGCGTCAACACTGCCATCTGGTGTCTTAAGTGAAGGAGAGGAAAAAGGAAAAAACGTTTCTCTTACATATTGCTCCTGTAAGCCAGTGAGCTCTCTGTTCTGTTGTGCCAGGGGTTTCCCAAGGTGATCTTTGAGGTGCTGGAAAAATGAGCGTGATTTGTGCGTTGTCTGAAAGCAGAGTTTGGTGCCTTACAGCCATAGAGCAAGTGTCAAGGAGATCCATGGCTCTAAAGCTATAGAAAACAACTTCAGCCTTAGACAGAATTAATGAGGAGCAGCCACCCACTGCTAAAGGCTTATATTAGACAAACAGAAAACTAAACACACACACACACACACACACACACACACACCAATGCACTTTTGTCTTATGCTGCTTTTGGAAATCAGAAATCTTTTGAAAAGTTTGATTAATGTAGCTATGGATATGTGTAGCTAGTGTACACAACCTTATTGTACATTTTTGATTTTCATTCCGACTTCTTCGATAAATCACTTCAGTTTTGCAAAGCACTTTGCAGGAAAATAAATCCTCTTAAAACATTATCGAAATGAAGAATCAAAATATAAGGAAAAGAAACTGACAAGATTCTGTTACATCATAGGTAGATTTAAAATAAAAAGGGAATACTGCTTAGGGGAAAAGGTTCTGTTCCTGTAATAAAATTTCTAATAAAAATACAAGGGTTACAATTCTCACTTCCCAGCTAACCTGAGTCAATGAAAAAGAAAAAATAAAACAATAGGCGACATGATGGATTTAGTGTGTTGTCTTTCATATAAATGTATTGATTTGTGTCCACAAACTGGTGAAGAATAGAAATAAAGGAAATGAATGAAGTGTTTGGGAGAGAGCTACCTAGAGGCACTGCCTCTTCAGTCCTATAGAAGTGATTGGGTAGACAGACCTGGAAATTGAATTATATTGATATTCTTTAAAATATGCCCAGGATGTGCATCAAGGATCCATATCTTCTAAAACTGTCCTGAGTAGTTATCAATAAATCAGTTGATTCAGTGTCTCTTTCAGAAGCAGCAGCACTCACACTGTTGCGGGTAGTGCGAGTGGCGGTCCGTGAGCTGCTGAGGTTGAAACGCCACCCGGATGTTAATAAATAAACACCCACGGCCAATGACGAGGCATGACTGAGAACCGTTGCCTTGGGGGAATTTCAAAAGCAAGAGGTTAACCTTGGCACAAACAGGGTCTAATGACAAAAAAGCTGCCTTCAGCACTAGCAAAGGTTTACCATTCAAAGCAACCTTAAAGTACTAATCCACAGATTTATTCCCTTAAGGAATTAAAAAGAAGAAAATAAGTTTTTAAAAAAGTGAAAGTTGTGAGGAGAAGCCCATCCAGTAAGAGGTTTTTTTTTTTTTGACAAACAAGTGACAGATAACTGGCATTTTAATGAACGATTCAGCAAAAATATTCAAACTTCACAGATCACAGCAACCCTAAATGAAGCTTAGCTGAAGGTTATTTATCAAAACTTTATCAGCACGACTTCGGGCCTTTCTGCTGTGTAAGATAAACATGCTAAACACACATTTTTTTAACCAGTAAATGTCAGCAAAGCTGTAAATGGCTCATTTGCTTTTAGGTCTACTATCATATTAGTACTTAACATATGAAGCGTGACTGATGGGTCAAGTTAGTATTTAACAAAATTTAGAGATATTACTATCGGTATAACAAAAAGTGACCAAATAGCACCTCAACGCACTACAAAACTGTAATGTCAGTGACTAACGTCAGCTAATGAGTTAATCGTTAGTAAAATGTATTCCTTTTACTTTATGGCCTTGTAGTGGTTGGTAGACATGCCACAATCGAGGTTATGGTTAATTGAATGCATCGTGTGTCTTCCCATGTAATTATGTCAAGGCCAATAAGGAAACTTTCAAAGACTTGACTAGATGAATTAAAGGTAAACCTGAAATGGGGAGAAAGGAAAGCTTAAGCAGGTAATCAAGCCAATGAGGAACACCTCTGAGAAGGAAGTCTCCCTTTGAGGAGAATAAATCCCCTTTATACGGCTCATGCTCCCGTAGATTGAGCTGTTTCTAAATTCCAGCTAGAAATGGGATCATCGTCAATGCCATGGCGCTTCGGGTCTTTCTCAGTTAAAGTTTAGGCCACGCTGACTGTGAGGGATGTTTAAAGTCTGTCTTTCGGCAGTGGCACAACCTTTTTGTGTCAAGCGCTGGATGGAGGGAATGGCGGGGGAGGGGGGGCAACACTAAATGGTACAGTCGATCAGTGACATAAACACAGACTGTTTCATCACGACCGTTTGAGAACACTACAGGGAAAATGCAAGTTCTGGTCTGTGTGTATAGTGCTGTCACTTGTGTTTCTAATGCTATTATTTGTAAACCATACTTGCAAACTAAAAATGTTTAGAGAAATAATGTTTATATTGTTAGGTAGAGGGAGGCACGGTGGCTCAGTGTTTAGCAGTATCGTCCCAGGTTGGGGGTTTGAGTGCGTCTGTCTCTGCTTTGTGTGTATGCTGTTTGCATGTTCTCCCTGTGTTCTGTGCGTGTCCACTGGGTACCCTAGTTGCCTCGCACAGTTCAAAGACATGCGTTGTAGTCTGATTGATTTGTGTGTGCCCTGTGAAGGGTTGGTGCCCCATCCAAAGTGTCCCCTTCCTTATGGCCCTAGCTACATAGAGTAGACTCCAGGCCCCCCACAACCCTGCGCTGGATACGTGGTATGGAAAATGGGGGCACGGTTATACTGCTTTCAGAATGTCTACAGGTTGTATGTAGTTATGAGCCCTATTTGCACAGCCAAAGACATACAAATTCAAATGCATTGAGTAGGGAATTCTAATTCACTGCCTGGCTGCAGCAAATTCTCTCAATGGTATTTAAACATGAAGACTTTTCACTGCAAGTCATTTTCCCTAATTTAAAAATAATCCTTACAGTGTAATCATTTCTTGAAACTGATGCCACAAACGGCAATCACCTGGATGGCTGATTTTAGCACAAAAATGGCATTAAGCGCACTTTCATATAAGCATGCACACTGTGTATATGTATGTGTGCAGCCCTTTTGATAAAACAGTATAGTCAGCATATAACAAACAATCTTCATTGTGGGGGTTATTTCTCATTCTCTGTTGTAAATTTCCAGGTCAGTCCGCTGTTTCCTCTGTATTCTCTTTACTCTTGTACACTCAGTGCACAGAGTAAGTGAGGAAAAAGCTAATCTGAGCTTTTTTTTGTGCTGGTAGGCATTGCGAGTGCCCGTTTCTCACTGGTTTGCCCTGTTGGCCCTCCGTCTGTCTTTTCTGTTGGCCGCCTGTTGTTTTGCGAATACCTCATTGGATCACAGGCTTCCACAGAAAAGACTCTCAGGAGCGATCCCTGCATAAGAACTCGATTTACAAGTAATGGCCTATGTTGAGAGGGGGGCAAATTAAGTCCCACACAAGCTGTTCAGTGAAGTTTGTAAAGGGCTGGGTGTGTGGAGTGGGGGACAAGTCGAGCCGTTGTATTGAATCTTGTGGATGCATGACAGTAGACAAGGAGTCTCCCCCCCCCTTTTTTGGAACATTTCAGCCAGAACACAGGCCTTGAAAAACCCACCATGGAATGCTGGGAGGAAAATAAATCCAACTCATTCAGATTTATTGCAAATGGAGTTTATGGATGGTCTAGGTTATCCCATGGGCATCATACATTGCAAGAACATCTATTTCTCCTTGTAAAGTGAGGACACTGGGGCTTTTACTCGATTAAATATATATTTTTAGATAACTCTACTACAGGTTGCTCATTTCATTGCTTACAAAACTAGACATTTAACAAAGATATGAACGTGACAAGCTTTATTAAGTAAGAAGTTTACATTTTTTTCTTGTATGCAATGACAGGGTATCAATTTTTTCCAATAAAAAAGAAAAAGATAAGAGCACAGTTATGAGCGTTAATACCTAAACCATACGTGAATGTTTCATAATTAAATATTTTAAACTTGCAGATGTATTTACAGATTTGCATACTTACAATAATTATAACTTGTATGAAACCAAACAACGTACGGTTCATCTTGATTTTGTTTAATTCAGTTGTTTGCAGACATCGTTTGCTCGACATAGGACATCAGTGAGGTTATTGCCGTTTTCATTGTAGGATTTATACAATCTGAAGAGAAACCAGAGTGTATTTTTTTTCATTGTAAATAGGCTGTTGCACATATAGTATAGTTGTAAATTATATTAATCATCTTAAAACAAACAAACGACCCATAAGCTACATGTCTAGTCAGGTGAAATAGAAGCAAAACCTGCAAGCAAGTTTCAAAAGAACAATCTTGTGTTAGGCGGTTTGTTTGATCTTCTACTTTTCTTGTCCTCCTTCCTTAGCTTCTCTTTCTCACTTCCCATCAGCCCTAACTCATTAATTAATTATTAATGCATGTTTATTTTTCAGGCCTATGGATGCTATTTGTGGCTTTGGGTAAATGTTTAATGAGTCAGATTGAGACACCACTAGCTCCGGCACAGTCGTGGACAAAGGGAGTGTGAATTAAAGTGCTTGTTGCTGACATTTTCCAAGAAGCCCGTTTTTTAAAAGGTCATCTCGGAATAGTCTGTATTCAAGGTATGATCTGGAGACTGAAGAGGGTCTCTTCTGGTTGATACACATCATTGTGTTACTCATTCTATTATCTGAATGCAACTGTTGTATGGATGAGATTTATTTCTGAACTAGGTTTCTTCTTCAAAAGGAAAATGGTTTTTTTAAAGCCTGAGAATTGTACGTCTATTGCATTGCATTTGAAATCATCATGCATTTGGGGGGAAAATAATAATAATAAAATTAAAATAATATTAAAAAAACAAATAAAACGTAAACATTGTCAATGAATAAAACTTAGTAAAGTTCCAAAACATTTTATTTCACTTTCTGTGGTATTTGGATTAATTATGTTTAATATTTGTAGTGAGTTTCTATTTTTGTAGTCCTAGTTTTGGAAAATAAAGTCTATTTTGTTTGGATTTTCCTGTGATATTGCAAGCTTATTTTTATATAGGGACTTCTAAGGACCAAATTCAAGAAAAAACAGCACAGTAGCACTAACACTGCTTTACACTAATGTACAAAGTAGCAGGTTGGACAAGATATGGCCTGGTGGCTCAACCAGTAGAACACCAAGCGGGGATACAGTGGCTTCCTAGTTCAAATCCCAGCCCAGATGCCAGGTGTGTCCTTGAGCAAGACTCCCAATGCTAGCTCAATGTAACCCATATGAGAAATGTAAGTTGTTTTGGATAAAAGTGTCTGCCAAATGAATAAATATATATAGTTAATGTAAGACTGTTTGCACCAGAGTAAAAACTGACCCGTTACACCTTGAGGAGGCCTTTATTTTCTGTGTTTAAGACATTTGTTGACAAAAAAAAACAATGTTGGTTGACATTCATTAGTTTAACGATCCCATTTGACCATGTCTGTTGCGTTTAGAGAGATGATCAGCAATAAGTAGATTTGTGTTGTGAGTTGTGAAGCAGTTTGCCTAAACACAAAACACTTAGTGTAGGAGATATCTGACCTTTAGCAGCTCTTTCAAGCATACAATGAAGACAGATGGGGCATCAATCTCTGTTCCTCATCGCAGTTGACAAGTTTAATGAATAGTTATGCTAAAACATTATGCTGACATATGAGACTATGGAATGTTAAAAAAGAAAGATTCTTCTGCAGGGCCACCAATTCTACACCCTTCGTAAATGCCTTACCCTCTGATCCAAGCGAGAAGTACGCTCGCTCCTAATGGTCCCACATGTCACATCCCATGTACATTTCATATTACCATGTTGAGCACCTCCTAATGGGTTTTCACAGAACTCTGAAAACCTCTGACTTGCTGTAAGATTTTCATTTCAAACTGAGATACTTATATCACGCTTTTAGTGTGACCCTGTGCTTAAACTACGTTTAAAGGGGCGTTCGCCGTCTAATGTGGGCGTGGCCATGTTTGTGGCATTACGTTGTCCTGCCTGACAGCATGAGAAACGATCACTCCAGAAATTCCTCTGAGGAGCATCTTCAGTTGAGTGCGTCTCCATTGAGCACGACGTGACCCGGCACGGTTGCCCCTCGTGCGAGTGCCCCGTGCTGGACGTGCAGGTCATCAGAGGCGTTATCCAGAGCAGAGGGATCCATCATTGGCCTCTTACTCCTTCCACTCTCAGCGTGTTGGATCTCACAGGCTCTATTGCTCCATGAGCCACGTTAAACTACATAAGCAGATGAATCTTGTTGAGATGCAGACTATTGTATTATATTATATTTAACATGATTATCATACTGTTTAATGTACTGAAGTTAATATAATAAATGATAACAATGTGTAAATAAATAAGCATATTATGGGTAAGACTAAAGCAATGATACACAAAAGGAATCTGTAAATCTGACATCTGTTAAATCTGAGTGTATAATGTACTATATATGAAGCCCATCATTAAACAGTTATACAAACTTGCAAATAGAATGATGATGATGATGAAGATGATTATTATTAGTTTATAAATTGCACACTATATATGAAACATGTATGGTATGTGAATTCTCCTTCAAGGACAGTGTTCAGTTAATTTTATGCAAAGCCAGACACTGCATATTGGCTTTGTTCCTACAAAATGACTTTAAAGCAATTGTCCTGCATTTAAGCAAATGCAAAGTAAAAGGCTGTCATTGCTATAAACCTCCTATTAGCATGTCCCTTTAGTTCCACTGGGTGCATTTTAAATCAACATATTGTGAGAGGCCTCCCATAGTAGAGATTAGACCTAATGGACTTCTCTGATATTTAGTAATTTCTTATGATAATTGCTTCTTTTTTTACTCCAAAAACCATGGGGAAAAAAAAATACTTTTTTTCAGGTTTGGTTGAATAACCTCTTTAATGGTCACCCTGAAGCACTCTTTAATTTCCTTCATGGCTGCAAGCATTTGGGTATTTTGTAGGAACTTAATGCCCCGTTTAAATGCTGTTCGACAGATTTTTCATTTAAGATATTCAAAGATTTCAGTCTCCTTAGCTGTGCATACTTTACTATTACTACTATTACTTTTTGTGTGTGTGTGTGTGTGTGTATGTGTGTGTGTGTGTGTGTGTGTGTGTGTGTGTGTGTGTGTGTGTGTGCTTCTGCTCATAAATTCATGTTGCCCTGGCAGAATTCATAACACGTTCACTGTTCTGAGAAAACATGACTAATCATACTGATCAAGGTATTTGTCAACACAGAAATTAACATAACTATAATATAATAAGCGTAATGAAATATATAAATAGTATAATTCATTTTTAAAGGTCTACAATGATTTGTCATAACAGTTGCTGAAAGCCTTGTATGTATTCATTATGGTAGAAAATTGGCATTTATACTTTTAATTAATCTGCTAATTTGACAACCAGTCTGCAGTGCAGCAACTGCTCAAGTTTCCAGCACTACTTTCTTTAAGTTATTTCAATGACCTGTTCCGCATTTGATCCATTGGCCTTTGTTATTATTTCCATCAACTTCATGAGTGCAACACGATGCAGGTATAAAGGATCACCTTTTCTTCCAGTTCAATGTAAACAATCCACCCAATATTCATTTTTTTTCAGCTAGCGAGTCTGGTTGAATTTCAGACAAAGGAAGGGAAAAGTAAATTCAGTACTGAAGAGCTAGCAACTTTATTCTAAGGCATTAACTCGCAATGCAGCAGTAAGCTTCATATATGTGTGTCGTCTTTCTTTCCTGTGGGCATTGTTACGGGGTTTTCATTATGACTTCCTGCAGCTAATGCATGCGGTTCCTGTTAGGTGATCCATTCGATCTCTCTGTGAACGTACCTACCAAGGACATGCCTCCCGGTGTCTTCACATATTTAAATGAAAATCATTCCCTCACTGCTCCTAAAGACCGGAGCTCTTCTAGGCTGGAACATGGCTCCACATCTGAGAAAAAGGCCAAGAAGGCTCAAAGCTACCAGCACAAAGAAAATGCGTCACAGGTTGTACAGAAATCATTTAGAGAGTGCTTAAAGTATCATCCAAATAAGACTGGAAAAAAAACATTTAGGTGCTAATGTAATACGTTTTACTTCTGCACACAAATTTAATTATGCAGAACTATTTAACACTTTACAGTTCTATTGAAGTTATTCAGGCAGCATGTTTGTAGACAATAGAAATGGTCTTATAATTATGTTATTTTGTAGCAGCAAACTTTAAATAGTCATGCTTAAGGCTGAGTTCATTGTATACTTTCTATATTGAAGATGGTGTTGTTGGAAGGCGGCACAGCGCCTTTTGGGTGCCCTTGTCAGTGTAAGTGGGATTTTTGGTTAACATCGAAGCAGAGTGTAATGAAGCACTGATTCAGTAGCCATAAACCCTTATTAAATATACACAGCTTTATACTACGCTTTCCTAATTTAGTTTGATTTAATTTAAGCTAAAGTAAGAGAGTTGAGCTGTCTTCCATATTTGCCGTAAGCCTGTTTTATCACACAACACTGAACTTCCAACAGGAAGCACTTCCCATTAAGGTGAGTAGATGCTGGGCTAGCTAAATCCCAAAGCACACTGATAGCGAGGTACAACCTTTCTCCTAGTAAACCAGTCATATTCACTGTTTTATTATCTCAATGGGAAGCGTTCCTGTGATGGATGTAAAGTTAATCCACAGTGCATGTTTGATATATATGTCTGTATTGGATATTGATGTGCTACTCAAGCTTTATAGTGGTAAGTAGATAAAGTACGTTTTTTAAGTAAAAAAGGCCAGAAAACAGATATGAATAAAGATGCAACTTCATGTTATTTCAGTACTGTCAGTCAGTCATCTTCATTACCGCTTCGTCCTGTTAAGGGATACGGGAAGCTTGGAGCCCATCCCAGAACACATAGGGTGCAGGGCCGGAGACACCCAGGGCGGGGCGGGGAAGGTGGGGGGGGGGGGGCGGGCGGGGGCGTGGGCGCACGGACCGCGGGGGTTGAGTAGGATAGGATTGAGGC
>JABJVR010000007.1:8272679-8307843 GCA_025773905.1 Chitala chitala | reverse complement strand
ATAGGGTGCAGGGCTGGTTACACCCAGGGGGGGGCGCCAACCTCCCCCCCCCCCCCCCCCGCAGTCAATACTTACAGAAAAGTGATAATATGTTTATACCTAGGACAAGTCCTGTTTAAGCATATAGGCTATCACAAATCCACATACAGGTGTATTTGTATCTGTATATGGTTGCAGCTGAGTATGTGTAAACAATCCAGTTGCATAAGAATTCAGTTACTTTACAGACATTCTGGAAAGTACATAGAAAATAGTGTCCTATATATGTGCTTATATTGATTATAGAGATGGAATTCTGAAAGTGTTAAAACCACTGCCGTTGACCGACATGCTTTAGACACAGGTCAGCCATGATATCGTTATGCTTTGAAGTAAAACCATCATTCATTTTCATTAAATAATGACAGCAGGCTTACCCATGTAAAACACTGCTTCGTTTAAACTTGGGAGAGAAAATGGTCACAAACGTCTTTGTACCTTGCAAACAGGAGCACGTCGGTTTTGTGAGTCAGTATTGATATAAATATCTAGAGTTCTGCTATTGAAATTAATGGAATTAAAGATCCATCAGTTTAATCAATTCTGCCCGAATCTAAACGCATAACATGTTAAAAATGTTAAAAATCAAAAACCATCCATGCATTAGCGAAGCATTTGTTTTTGAAAAGCATTAAAGTTTGCACTGTATGCAAAAGAGAATTAATTTCACTTGCACTTTACATGTAAAGTCAAATAAGTTATTCGTTTGTTGTTACCTCAGCACCATACTTGTTAATATCAGGACAAACAGAAACCGCTCTTATTGTTTTACCACTAGGTGTCACTACGAGACCTCAAATTTTGCTGAAAAATAGTATTAAATCAAATACCATGCAAAGTCTGGTATATAGATTATGCTGTAAAAATCAGACAGCCTTAATAAAAAATATAATAAATATAGTTTATAAAGGAAAAAAATCTGGGCTGTATATCAAAGACCTAATACTTTGGTGTGAATAGCACATTTAACTCCACAAAGAGTTTACAATCAAAGCACTTAGTTGCATTTAAGCAGTCAGGAAAATAGGGTTACAAATCTAGCAACAGCCGTCTGTTAAAACAGTTATGAAAGATGAATTCTGAGACTTCAACCTCACTGCAGCACCACAAGTTGTTCGAACTGAGTTCTAATTAATTTTCCTACTGATCCTGTAACTGCTATATTAAAGTGCTATTTATCAACAAAGTGAACACTGATACGAAAGGTTTGACGTGTGCCAGGTAATTTGGGAGCAGAAATATAATTATACTTGTGTGATAACAATTTGATTGTTGGTAATCCAATATAAATTGAAGTAGCTTAGCAGGTGCTGATGTACATTTCAGCATCAACAAAATGGATTCACTGTACCATTAGCATGGATGCTCATGGTTGTGTCAGTGGCAAAAGTACACCTTTGTCCAATTTCAATAGAGGCTCAGTGGGAGAGGGGTGATAAAAATTGGGGGCTATGGGCCAAAAGAAATCTCTAGGGCACTTACTACAAAGACACATTGAATGAGTTGCCCTGGAGACAGCAGGAGAATAGGAGACGTACCACTCACTGCGAAAAACAGGCAATCTATATCCGGCCATAACACCGGTTTACAATGAGCACAGGACCTGGGCATGCAGCAGAACGCAAACTTAAAAACTCGAAAGCTTCATCTCTCTACATCCTCATCTTCACCTCGCTCCTTCGTCCTCGGCGTCGCAGAGATTTTAAACATCTATTCACGAAAGGTTGAGCTCCTTTTAGCCAACGTGCACATGTACACTGCTTTCACACATCAAGCTGAACAAACAAAAAAAAAACCCATAAAACAAGCAGTGCTCTAAAAGCTGTCCTCTCACCACCTTTTCTCTGGGATTTACAACATGAATTTGGGCCATGTGGTGTAAAGTCTCTTGCTGCGCTGTGGACGGAACCATTATTATTATTATTATATTTCTTAAAGGTCAGTGAAGATGACATCCCAAATCAAAACTCTGTGTCCCTCAACCCATTAAACAGAATCGAGGAAGAAAAATCCATTAGGCCAGGGGTTGTGGTGTGATCACAGCCCCAACAGGGGCCTGTGTTTGCCACCCCTGAAGTGTAAGCACCAAGATTTCATCTGTAAACCCGATAGTGCCAGCCTTGGCTCTCACCAGCCTCTTCACTCTTCTCCACCCCCTTGCATGTATCATTTTAGGGGGTCGCATTCCACTCGAAAATAACAGCACTGTACGTCTAACCTGTTCTTACCAGTTTACACTGTTTGTTTTGGTACGACATGTACATCAGAAGAGTTTGCATTCAACGAAAATGATTTCACAATGCACACTCAGCTGGGTAATCGGAACTTTCCATCAGAATCACGGTTCTTTACAGGCAAGATTAAAAATTTAAAAACCATCCAAAACGATGCCAATTTTAAAAATACCACTTTTTAAAATGTCCATTTATTGCTAATGTTTCTAACATGATATAATTTGAAGATGTTATTTTAACCATATGATATAAGTCAAAAGCTCAGTTTTAATATTTGTTTGTTCTGTTAGTTTATTAAGCTCTACATTTTCTGTAATAAAATATGCACATTTGATGGCTGGCAGAGCATTTTATATTCCAAACCTTTGACTCCTCACCGCCCCCCTTTGCCTATATTGTAGTATCTGTCAGAATAGTCTGGCATATTTACTATATATTGCTGGTATGTCCAACGGTCCTATTATCTTGGAGCCATATACTTTCATATGAAAATCAATATCTAAGTACAAACTCTGACAAATGCCTCCCTTGCTAACAGTAGTAATTCACTGCCCCATCAGCAATACAACTGGATGTATCATTCTGCTTTTACTGCCAGGGCTGACAGAAGATATCAATTTGGGTGAACACTTGAATCTATACAGTGATTATTAACGTATGATAACTCTGCCATGTTGCAAAATCAATGTGAATGAAAATGGACATGCAGTGTAGATTTTTTTTCCAAATATTATGTAATAATTTTAATACTCAGAAACATAATAAAATGTATTGGGGATGTAATATAAAAACGATCATTATCTAACTGGCAGCTGCATCTCTTTTTACCTGTTTTGTTTGTTTCTAGTGCACCTGAGCACATTCAGATTATTTCTCGCTCTTTCCCTAGTGTGGCCAGAGTGAAGGTCATGACCCTACTTCTGGCCAATCAGATGGCTAAAGGCTTGGGACCTCATTATTTTCAGGATATCATCAACCTCTACATGTCTCTGAGGCCAGTCTGCTCAGTCCAGTACCCCATCCCCCCATTTCCCCCCTCCTCCAGAGTGTCCTTATTTTGCAACTCGGTGGTGGATATTCCCCATGACATCTGTTGCAATTGGTAAATCACTGTTTTGGTGCATTCCAGTAATTTACTTTAATGCCTTTAACCTAAATGGAATACCACACTCAGCGCAAGTCTTCACTGCTATGATTAACATACGATTTAAACTAACGCAAACATTCAAATTTGTATTTTGCTTTTGTCATTTGCAGACACAGCGTGTGAATTATATGAAGCTCTTTGGACAGAAATAGCTCCTTAGTGAATAAAACAGGAGTGTTTTATTTTTGTGAGTTGATGTGCTTCCTTTTATAGTCATTGTTGAACTTGCTTCTCTCATCTAGCATTTGCAGTTTTCCTTATCCTGTCTTTACTGAAGAGACTTCAAAAAGTTATATCAAAGAAAGTTCTTTGTCTATTTAAAACATTTTGTAAATTAATTGAAACATAAAGGGTTTATAAGTACTTACTTTAACGATACTGAATATATGTGACACACAATAGAGATTCTGATGTCACCCAGGCAAAAATATACTGCATTTGGATCTAAACTGTTGTTATTTTAATCAAAAATTCAGTGGAAACGTTGTTTATTTTTCCCTTTTTTATTTATTGATTTTTTATTAATATTTGTTTTGTTTTGCATAACAATCAAGCCAAAGGCAATGAATTCACATAAGGCTTTGTAACCAAACATTTTTAATGAAAACCTCCTTGATAAGTGTGGCACTGTCTAATTAAGGCCAAATTCATTCTGAAAATACACATATGTTTATTTATTATGAAATTAACATTTATTAAAACCAGTTTCACCTCTTCCTATTTAGATACTGCCATTTTTCTTCCATTACTGAGGTTCAGAGTTTTGATAATTAGAATTAATTTAGTCAGGGGCAATTGGGATTCTAACAATGTTGAAACCCTGATTATAAGCTTAATCAAAAAGTGACAGTCCAATAAACACAAGCATTCTGTTTTATCCCAAATGAGTGTGTGCAGAATTGTAGGTAAATTTAACCCACAACAAAAGTCACAAGAAGCATAGTATCTAGGTAATATGGTTTAGAAAAATAAAGTGACAAAGAACAGTAACTCTGACTGAGCAATATTTAAAAATTTAAAATTAAGACCAGTTTTCAATTAAATGCAATGTAATGTTTGTTCAAATGTCTTTCAATAATGTGTGCAAACTCAAGCCACTTTCAGTACTGACCAGCAGCATACTGTCCATGTCACATTTCCTCCAGGTGCTTTCTGGACGTCGCTAGAATATTCTAGATTCGTCCTCTTTCCTGGTTCTTAACAGATGCATTTCTCATTACTTACACCCAAGAGATCCAGACATTAACAATCTGACAAGCCTTTTATTCACATTAAAAAGTAAATAAACAAAATTTAGTTCATGAAATTATTTACACAAGATCTTTAGGAGTGAAGAGAATACATATGGAAGAAAATGATTACTGAATATAGTTGACATGAGATGCAGTCCAAAAGTGAATAGGGAAACTAACATTGTGCTTTTACATTCATGCCACTTACCGCACAGCAGAGCTGACAAATGCCAAGTGTTTCATCTTGGTATACCCCTCCGCATGTGATGGCCGCCTGCTACTAGTCTGTCCCCAAACCCTCCAGCAGTAGGGCCAGCATGACACTTTTACTCTCCCTCATTATAGAGCCATCTCTATTGTTTGCATCTCATAGCGGGCTGACAGAGTGCTGTACGAGTAGTTTGTCACATCAGATGCTACTTTACTGGACCTCAACATCCAAGGAACAGGATGGATCGTCCTGGCGTGCTTATGTATGACAGGGAGTGACACCACAGCCAAATGCTTCTCCGCATTCAGTTCAAGTCTTAACCTCTTCAGTGCAGAATATTGGGTGTGAGCTGTGAAGTGCCAGATTTTTTATTCCCTAGTATATACCATTTTACAAAATCATATTAACATTCTATAGGAAGCTAAACAGAAATTAGCACACACATAAAAACAAATAAAAAGAAAAAGATGACATAAAGAGTTTAAGTAAATATTTTAGTGCATGTATATCCATTTTTTAATACAGTATATTTAAGGTTTTACTAGTAAGATTGCATATGTGGATTTTGATATACATTTTATGACACGTAATGTTAGTGTATTGTTATTGCAATGTATCATCATGCTATCCTTGCTCCATCTTGTAATTATCTGATTCTCACATTTCAAACTCATTTTGAACTAAATGCATAATTATTTAAGAATTTGTGGACAATATCCGGATTTAGTAGAGTTAAATGTTGTTTTGGCAAAATGTTTAGCGATTTTTATATTACAGATATCCACAGAAATGTAAAGTCAGCAGCAGGATTGCATACTGTCGGAAATTCCGTATCAAAAGGGTCGACCTAGTTAAAAAGTATAGCCCTACATGAATAGAAACGTTGATTAGCTGGGAAAGGAAAGGTAGCAAGAGCTGACCTTTATCTTCTCAGACCCAGCAGTTTGCTAATCAATTTAAGCCCTTTCTTTCAGTTCGATATACGTTATCCCAGTGATACGGCGATGGATTTTTAGAACTTATCAGCAGCATCTGATTTGAATCAGAAAATGACAAGCCCTATGTGTAATCAAGGCCACACCTTTGGTGCAGTCATTTTCTCAGGATTAGACATCAGTTAGACTGCCATTATTGACCTTGTTGTGTAAAATCGTTCTTGCATGCGTATTGAGGTCATTCAATCTTTTTCCAACAAATTTTCACAATATCACATTTTCATTTTACAAATTCTCATCACTTTGTTAAGAAGCTGGTAGTTTAAAAAGTATAGAAATGATTCCCAATACATGTGATTCATGCGTTCCACAACCCGTTGCATAAATCAGTTTTTGTATATTTTGGAATTTCCCAGATTGAAACCAAATTCATGTGCAGTTGATGATAAATAATTCGATACAGAAGCAACTACTTGCCTTTCCGAACTGTTATGATAGCTAACGGTTAACTTGTTAGCTTGCATTAACTTGAGCTTTGGACATATTACATGTAAATATTTTGTGGAGGCACTTTGTGCAAACTTGTGGTGGGTTGGCACCCCTCCCCGAGTGTCCTCTGCCCTGTGCCCTGTGTGTTCTAGGGTGGGCTCCAGGCTTCCCTGTGACCCTTAACAGGATAAGCGGTTTAGAAGGTGACTGACTGACTGACTGACTGACTTTCTGCAAACTTTGAGTAATAAATTTCTTGCATAAGTACAAATTTACATAAATCGGAATTACTGTCTAGAGAAATACATGTAAAAAAAAAAAAAAAAAAGTTTTGTCAGAGACAAATCACTCCCATTAGGATCTGGGAAAAAATGAGGGTTTTTTTCCTGAGGTACCCTGAAGTTCCAAAATTCTTGAGAAATTATTCAATGCTTCTTCTGTAAAAACATCTGCAACCACTGAAATAAGTCTAGAGCTTTCAAATAATGCTCCATGAAATAAAAAAGTTCTTGGAGTGCACAATTAGCTTGATAAGAGTAACTGTTAAACTGTAAGTATATAAAACACAATTTCAAATTGATAAATAATTCCAAAAATGATTAAATACTGAAAAGAGGGAATTAAAGGTACATCAGTTTGCGATATTATTTTCAAGCACCCAAATGCAAAAGCAGATTCAAAAAATAATTCTAGGAATGAATCCCAGTTGTTAGCCACCTGGCTTGGAGAATTTGTGTCTTCTTTACACTATAGAATTCTGCCTATTAATAGGTGTTTGTTGTCGTGGTTTCCCAAATACAATTAAGGACCTCAGAGCTTCTGGTTTTAGCAAGGCTTTATTTAGTAGTGACAGCAAGACAACAAAGGTCTGCGGAGCACCATGGCACAAGTTAACACACAAAGTACAACTAGGTGCACTTGGAGTTCTTGGCACAAAGGCCCTTACAGCAAGTGTTTACCTTCCTTTATCCTGTTACAGCATGTGGCTGAGAGATACACTAAACCAATCACATTTCTTCCCTGCTCATGACATTTAATCACTTTGAGTTTACATCCATTTTCAAATCCTCGCCAACAACAGTTCCTCTCAGCCAACTTATTTCTGACAGCCACCACCATCGTCTCCAAACTTGGTTGGCATGACACATCACATACATCATGCTTGCACTGGCTTTCCATCTTGCACTGGCTTTTCCGTCTTGCCTGAGTTAAACATGATACTGACATAGTGACCTAGGCTGAAGTTAGAAATACTTCTGTCACAGAGACCTCAGCTGACACCAGTTCATGCAGTTACACATGCATGTACTTCAGTTATCACTCACTGATTACTTTCTTACCTCTGGGTAAATACATATAAAAACCACCCATAGTGTGTGTGTGTGTGTGTGTGTGTGTGGGGGGGGGTAACAATTGCCTCAAAACTCACACAAAACTTGCATCAAAACTCACACAAAACTTGCATTATTTGTGTCATAATGTTCTGACCACTTATGGCTGATTAACTACATGTTGGATGATGTTTTATTTCTGAAGTATGTCAGATAGAGTGATAATCAAAGCCAGTAAGGATCAGTGATCCTGGAAATATGCATTCTGACACATTTCTTTTTAAAGACCTGGACTTGACTGAATGGTTTTGATTTCATCTTCCAGGAATCTCAGCTTTCCAAAATTCTCATTTGAAAATCTTTTCTGTGTTCCATTTAGAGCAGTTGCTCCAATCTCAACCTTAGGACAGTTCACCTGTAAAATCTTGCATGATTTGCTTTGCTTCATCTTAAAATGACCTTCAGTGGGATCAAAGTGAGAAGGTGGCTGAGCGACTCCAACGCTCAAATGTAGTTTTCAAAGGTAAGGTCATGAATTCTGTCATCGGGTAATTCACATTCAAAACTCTGTTGAATAAGAAATTATTTCACATTTGCTCCTGTGCATCTTGTCACTGCTAGTGTCACTGTTAGTTTTTATATCCACATTATATTACTTCTTTTTTCTGGTCTTTCCATGTGAAGTGTTAGACAATTGAGTGCTTCAGAGGACATTGGCATATGCAATCAAGTGACTCTGCAGCCTTGTAATAAAATACTTCCTACATTGGTTGCCTGCATGTGCTGTAATTAATGCTGAGTTACTTTAATGCAGTGACAACATAGCTATAACACGGACACTGTAACTGTAACTTAATGTTTAAATTTAGCTTTCAGTTTTATTAAAAAGTTCTAAAAGGTGTTACATGTTGTCCGTGATTTTTTATTTAGTTATTTTTTTTCATAACGTACCTCATTTAGTTTACATGTGCATTATGTTTGTTTTATTTTCGGTTATACTGAATTTAATTGTGATCTGCTAAGATTTTCAGCAAAATGCATATGAACAAAAGTCTATGTGTTTACACCTTTATTAATTTACGATTGTTGATACGTCATCTTTGAAGTTGATTTTTTTTTTTTTTTTGAAGGTATGGAGGAGACTTTAGCAACTTGACCGCAGATCTAAGGGTTTGCAAATCTGAGCCACGGGAGGCACGCAGATGCTGTGCCCTGAGGCAAGGTAAGCTACTTGAACTGAAAGTGCTCCACGTTAATGCCAAGGAGGACAGCGGTGCTTTTTTTCCACGTTGCTTTTCCAGCCCAACGCCCGCTCCAGAGTGAACAGATGCTGGGCCGGGCCAGGCCTCCCTGGGAGGACCTTGGCAGGCGGGCGAAGGCAAATCCAGGTTGCCTGACTCCCGGCGAACACTTAGTCGCTTGCGAGCTCCCACGCGGGCACCCGGCTTTGGATAGAGGAAGTCATCTGGCAGACAGACAGCCTGCTCTGCCTGGGTCCCTGGACCAAACGCCTGCCAAACCCGCATGCTATGGATGCCAAAAAAAAAAAAAATAAACAACTAGAATCTGGGCCACAATAACAACTGCATCACAAACAGCATGGATGGACCCATGATTACTTCAAGCTGATAAGGGTGGGATGTGTTCCCTTTCCCTCCAAGACTCTAACATACAAATATTTTAACTAAAACATTTTTTTTTAGCTGAAAAAAATGTTGTAATAATACTCTAGCTATAAGATTATCTACCATTTTAATAGTTATATAAACAGCTCTTTGTTGAAAACTGGTATTTAGCCGGCTCTTTCCATAGCACGCTGGAGATAATACTAGGCCGAAGTCATTAATCTGTGTTGTTGCTCTGAGTGATAACTGGTGCTGTAAGCCTGTTATGTGAGGCTGACAGTGACGCTGGAGTCCCTTCTGCCCTCCATTTGGATATGTAACGGCGGAACATAATTCAGAACAGAACGACCTCTCCAAAGAGATTAATATTTAGAAAAAAAAAAGTCACATGCTATATTAAGCTCCTCTTGGTTTCCCCGGTTTTCTTGTTTCTTGAACATCATTTCTGTCAAATGTATTTCTTTGTGCCTCAACGGTCCGTAGAATTCAAGCAGCTATTCAACATTGTGTCAGTAAAACAATATTACGACATAAGTAAAACGTTTTCCGATACATGTGAGAAAATGACATTTCCCTTAGAAAATATAAACTCATTTAAAAATATTTTTTCCAAGTATGCAAATATTTTTAAGAGCTTTACTTTTCCTGACCAAATAGGAAATTTTTATTTTTTTTTACTTTTAGTTTCTTTGTCCTTTTTTGCCTTTATCACTTTTATTGTTGTGTGCTTTGTTCATTAAACATGGAAAATGCATTCTGATGTGGTCAATGCAATATATAAAATGACGAGAATCCACTCTCCCTGGAACTGATGCTGTCATGTGGTCTTGACATGTAAATGTACAGCAGCGCAATTTAAGATGCTCTGGCTCAGGTCTCCTTTCTGCATCACTGTAAAGTTTCATTTGTTGGAGTGTATCACTGTCTAATTATGACTTAAAAACTTCTAACATGCCTTTTTTTCACACAGCCACAATACAGGATGACTCATAAATAATTAGGTAAAATTAATAATTACTTTTGATTTGATTAATAATGAATTGTAAAAAATAAAAGTTGTGCTTGTAGCATGAGGCACGTAGGCCAAGATGACAGAATGCCGACCTTCTGCTGTTGACCACAAACTGAAGTGTTGTCCCCCTCTGAGAATGGAAGGAAATTTTTTGATTAAGCATTTCTTTTATCATCAAGAAACGATCAGACAAAACACTCTCTGTGGAGTGCAGATGGATGTGAGTCTTGCTAGATTGAGATTCTTTCAAAAAAAAATATTAAACTCATGGAGTGGTGGAGAGAAAGAACAGAGAGACGCTAAAACATCTGTTTTGTCGTCAAGCGCGGGCTCTCTATAAGTAATCAGTGGCCTCTTTAATCTTTCGTAAGAGGGGTTTGGCGAATTTGCATAATCATCAGTACTCTCCTCAGGACCAGCTCAGAGGTCGAGATCCAAGACAGCCGTCTGTCTGATAGCACAGGATTATTCTGATTAGGCATCTCACTCATGCTGCCGGTCTCCTCTTGGGGAGACTGTCTTCTATCCCGGCTCATTAGCTGATTAATGGTGTCTTAACATTGCTCATGTTGTCGACTGCTGTTACATCAGCTACCTGTTTCATCGGTTCTTTGATGTTTAATGAAAGCTGCTGACTACATGGGTTTGTTCTCACAATGAGGTGGCTATTTGTTATATTTTTAATGTAAAAAAATCATAGCACAATATAGTACATGTAGGTCATACCTTTTGTCAGGAAACGGTTTTTCGAAAATGCATATTTATAGTACCTTTAAATTAAACACATTTTTCTTCTGTAATCTATGAAATGTCAACCCCATGTGGATGCATTTTTGTATAAATTGTATATTTGTATATTTTCATCTTTCAGTGTTGGTTGTTAAAATAATAAAAATTAGAAATCATCCTTTAGTTTTATGTAAACATAATAGAAATTTAAAATTGTTAATAAAAATATGTTTACCTCCAAATTAACTGTGGAGATTAGGGTGAAGAAATGCCTTCGTTGTTTTTCAATAGCTGGTGCATGCAATTAATATCCAGTCACATTTCTGTGCACGTGTTGACTTTTTTCAATTAAAATTAAACTTAATTTTTTTTTATTTGTCAGAATAATAAAAACATTGAATATACATTTGTCAACATTACAATCGCTGCTGAAGTATCAGAATTTTCCAGAAGAGTGCAAACATAAATTGGTCCCATTTTATTCACAATTCTTATAAAATTTCGTTATAGGGGGCAGTGAATACCATTTATGCTTTTTAAAACATTTTCAATGACTTTGTTGTCAAACCAGACTCTTATATTATGCCAGCAACAGGTGATTATATAAAGGTGTATCCAGGAAGAATTAGTCCTAATGCTACCTTCAAAGACACAGTATACCATTGATGCTTATTTAAACAGGATGTTATAGTCTTTGTTGTCAAACTGCACACACCTTCTAATGGAATATCTAAAGCAAATGATTCACATGTACATTGTAAGCTGAGGTAGGCTGTAAGTGCTTGAAAAAACAAAGGGGTAGACATGAAAAGGAGCGAGAGAATGTTTTCCTCCAGACAGATAAACAATAAACAAGTATATAAATTCTTGAAGCATTTATTTTCAATGCACTGAAATCGGATACACATAACCTTGGAACTTTGTAGATAATATCTTATTGACAATAAATGCATATTCGGTGAAGATAAGCATTCAGCAGAAACTGATGTTAAAATCAATAAAAAATATCCTTGTTTTCTTTATCTTGAAATCTCTCACTTTCTCTTACATCATATTGTGATTTTTTTTTAAGGAAATTATGCGTGCATATTTAATCAACAATATTTTGCTGTTATTACCTTGGGTTCCAAAACTGTGTGCCACTTTCAAAAATCAAAGCAAGCACACGGCGAGTAGGAAAATAATCTTCAAACAACAAAAACTGGAGAACATTTTCCAGAGCTCTTAGGTACCAGTTATGTATTCTGTCCAGCAGTGGCAATTTGAAATCAGAGAAAGAAAAGTGAAAGTTAATGATGGAGGCTTACAAGTTCTTGTTCATTTGAAGGGCTGCTATTCGACTTCTGTCAGAGAAGAGGAGAGGGAATAGCTAGATTAATGGATTTTCAGCTTTTCCATTTACCATCAACTGATCCTTTTCATATTTAATGCATTTTTAATTAACAGATCTTTCATGGTAAATCTAAAGTTAATTTAGTAAGTTATAAACTGAGCAATGGTTAGTCAGTGCATGCGGCTTCTCGATAAAGCACAGATGGCTGACTTCTGCGGTTTGATTAGGACTTCCAGCAAACCTCTGTCCCATTGACTAAATTGCATAATTATTTACAATTACATGGAAGAAAATACATTACCTCACTTCTGACTTGGGAAATAATGGCACAAAATAATGACATGAAAAAGATTGAGCAAGACAGGCAAACACTGTTAAGTCCTCTCTGACATCTATGGTTTAAAACCGTTCCAAATCAGTGCAATTTCTTTAAAGTTCACATTTCATGACAGGCTAACTGCCAGGGAATGTTTAACTCCAAGGTATATATTCATGTCAGAATTTGCACTTGCTTAAAGCAAGCCAAAATCCCCCTGACCTTCAATTACCTTATATGCTCTGTTCATGCATGGCGCATATAACTTTACAATAAATAAACACAGAAAAGGCTCTAACAATTTAAACAATTTTGTTGACACATTTTGTGGAATGTGTGATCCTGTCAGAAGTAAAGAGAAAATGTCTCCCAGTATGGGTCAGATATAAATGGAACCCACAGGACTGATATTAAAATCCAGTGTTAAATTTGACTGTGCACGTATCTCCCAAGGCTTGTTTAGGCTGATAGCTTTGTAATTGGTTTATGGTGTTAAATTAAGCAAGGCTGCAGGCTATTTGAATTAAGATTTCTTTATCCTCTTACACCCTGATAACTATGCCACACACAGTGGCACACTTAATATGCTGCAGCAGGTTTTTTTTAATAAACATTTATAAATTGGACTTTTGCATTGTTTTTAATTTAAAAATGATGACATCTAGTACTGTGTGTCAGGCAACATTTAATTGATTATGACCAATGATATGTTTTTAAAAAATGTGTTTAGCCTTATTTAAATGCCACACTAAGTAAAATTTACTGAGAGCATTCACAGAACAGAACTTTCTAGTTAGGAAAACTTTAAAATTCATGATTGAAATAAATAATTCACCAGCAAATTACAGTTTAATTTGTTTTATTCTACAGAATGTAATGTTTACACAGAAAACCATCTTAAAGGAGTGTTTACTTTCCATTGAAAATGAAAGTTTACATTCCATTGAACTTTTTTTAATGAACAATGAATGATAGCCATGAATGTGCTTTAAATTTCTCAAAAATAAGTAATCAAAACTGTTACAGATAGGAAGCATTATACATACAGCATTTCCCTTATTCTGCTTGGTATGTTTGTGCATTCTAGTGAGACGTAAAATTTGCTGTCACATTCAGTTGTCCTCTGTGGTAAAGCACTTTGAACCAGAGTTGTTGGATTCAAATCCAGAATGTGATCTGAGCCTTCTTTCCGCCTTCATCTTGTCTAACCACTGCAGGGTGACACAGAAGGGTGACAGTCTCTAACACAAACACTGGTTGGTTGTACCAGAATGACTGGCACGTTAGATCATTTCATACGATAATGTCCCTCGGGTTTGATATTCTGCAAATGTAGGCAACTCTGTATAAATTCCTGGTTTGCCTTGCAAACGTGCAGCGCCTCTGTTAAACCAGGTTTGTCAGTAAACGGCTCCATACAGAAAATCTTCATTAATGCGGTAGAGTTTGCTTGGAAGCCACTGTGTATCTGAGCAGTTTAATGTATGTCGTAAACAGAGTTAACAGAGCAATGCACACTGTGGAGCACTGTTTTTATTTCTACACTACCTTTTTCCAAGAGAGCCACATTTGTTGGTGGAAAAAAAATCAACAGGCAACCAAAGAAACTGCCGTGTGAGCTGCACAATGAGAAACACTGCTGTAAAGTCAGATAAAATTCACTTGTACTGCCATGCAAAACTCCAGAAATGCATGACCGGTGGGTGACCTTGAGAAGCCATTTACAGTTCCTGTGTACCTTATGCATGCTCCGACAATCCCATTCACTACAGGACATAGTGAATACTCCGTGCCATGTTTTCAATATGCCATATATGGGGGGGGGGGATTGTTGTAAAAGCAAATTTTTTTAATAAAACCTGGGTAATGTTACTGACATGTTCCTATCACACTGACAATGTCACCTTTGTACACAGCAGATATGTTAACCCCCATCTTATGTCATGCTACTTACATTTCCTTCTGGTGTCATGGTGCTGCACCTGATTAGCCTTTGAACTTTTGTCTCCATAGCTGCCATACCAGTCAAGCTTTCTCACTTACTTTCTGGTCATATGCCCAATCAGGCATCAAATGGTTCACATGACGAGTGTTAAGCCCCAGGACAGTAAGAGATCTCAAGCTATGCTTCTGCTTAGACAGCCACGTTACGCTCTACACAACAGAACGTCTATGTACAGTTGAACCGATGATGTTATGAATGAAAACAATGCAATATAGATAGAGTGCGGTACAGGTAGTGCAAATTTGCATAAAATGAATAAATATATAAACAAGCATGAATACAATTTAATTCCATTTCGAGAGTCTCTAGAGTTTTGATTTCAGTTCCTCTCCACTAAGCTGATAGCATCTGAGGAAAAACCTGAATGAAAAAGCCAAAGTCATTTACTTCTCTGCCAGTTTGCACACCCCCCACACCCACCTACCCATTGAGAACACATGGATAGCTATTAGAAGAGTAAAAATGACAGTGAAGACATTTTAAAGTTTTCAATTAATCTGAGAGATTGCATGTCAGAAAAGCAACAGAGAAAGAGCCAGAGTAAGCACACTGTCAGCTAGTGACAAGGCTTTACAAAAAAAGTGGCACGTAAAGTCATTCACCCCAAAGATGTCCCTTTTCACTCCCCTGGCTTAATCTACATATTGTCATTGGCACCTGGCTATGAGCATCTGTTATTTGAGTGGATCAGCTGTTGCTGCTAATTTTAAGTGTTATTATAGTGATTAACATGGGGACTGCTGTTCGGAGACTCCAAACCTTTGCTAATTGTGAAATTCATTGCCGCTCTTCCACATTACTCCCCTGTTCCCCGCTGGTCATACACCCAATGGCAGAAACATTCTGCTGTTTTGAGATTACCTGTGGAATACACAACTTTATATGCACATGCCTTAAAATAATGTATTATCTAAGAGTAAAAATATGTGATGAAAAAATATTGTTTCAGACAAAGT
This sequence comes from Chitala chitala, assembly GCA_025773905.1. Lineage (NCBI taxonomy): Eukaryota > Metazoa > Chordata > Actinopteri > Osteoglossiformes > Notopteridae > Chitala > Chitala chitala. The sequence goes on along the minus strand of JABJVR010000007.1, from coordinate 8,292,249 downwards.
AAACATCATTATCAAATGGTACACTTGTTTGAATAGAATAAAAACAAAACATAAAAAATGCCCCAGTAAAAAAAATAATAAATAAATAAATAAAAATTAAATTTTAAAAAGGGTTTAGTACAAAAATAATATGCCTTAATATACTGCACAGATCTATAGAAAATCTATTGTTAACTGTTAAAGCTGAGGAATAACTTTAATAATACTTGCCTGAAATGCAAATGTAAATCTAAACATTATAAAACAAAGTTACATATTAATGCAGAAATCGTTTCTGGTAAAAGGAAAAAGGATAATGACAGCAATTATGTAAAACAGAAAATAAAAATGGATTTTACAGATCTCTGCTAAAATGTTATTGCAACAGAGACTGTCCTGCATATGCCATGATGAAATTTACCATCTAATTCTAAAATGGAACATGTCATCCTTTAAATGTAATTCAGATGTTTAAAATGTGGTACGTAAAGTGTCTGTAGTGATAGACTGTTCACTAAATTGTAATAATAAAAAGGTTCGAAATGCAAATCAAACTGAAATCTTGGCTGGAGCTACTTTTTAGTGTTTTCAAGTTTTTTTTTTTTTTCCAGACAGTTTTAAAAACACTTTAACATAAAAATTTATTTGGTCTAACAAATCTAATTTAAAAGCAGCAATTTAGATTTGGACTGGAGATGTTCCTGAAAGCATTACTTAATTTAGATAAATTGTATCTTTAAGAATCATCACAAAAAGTAATTAGTTCCAGCAATCTGAAATGAGCATAGGGTTTTTTTTTTTTTTTTAATAATAGATTAAAATATTGGCATTCTCAGAAGCCAAAATGTCTTGAATTTTAACATTCAGGTCAAACTAAATAATGAAATTAATAAGTTAATGAAAACGTTGTACTTTGAAACATAATTTACATTTTATACCTTTTTCCTGAGTATGTTTTTTGTTCTTACCTACACTTATTCATTTATCAGACACTTTTATCCAAAGCTACTTACAACATTTCACATACATGTTACAATGATATTGGTTCTCTGCGTTTAACCCATCACCCTTGTAGTAGCAGTGAACAGAGCACCCAGGCTGTTATTTGAAACCAGGAGACTTTTCTATCCTAGACTGATGTTATACCAATTTATCCACCTGGTCACTACAGTTTATTAAAATGTATTTAAAATGTATTATTCAAGCTACTGTCTACAGAGGAAATAGTAATTATAACAGGTTTGTGGATGAGTTAACCCTGACACCTGCTGACACCTGTAAACTCTGCACCTTTCATTTTAAGCCATGTCTCTGCATAGAGCTCTGAGGCAAGAAGTGAGAAGAGAGGTATGTTGCAGTAATGCTGATTCACTGCAGCTCAGTACACCTGTGTGATAATGCACCTCCCCTCCCTTGGGTCATGCGAAGGTACAGTCACAAAGAAAGAACAGGTTGGACAAACATCAAAAGCTCTATGCACAACCAACGCCCTGAATAATTCACATTTGCTTTAACCTTACAGATGCTCACCTATGTATGCATGTTTGCATTTTTGTTACGGATTTCATTTTAATAATAAACACTTATGATCTTAACATAATCAATAACAATATGTACGCCTGGCTATGGTTTTGTCTGCCTTAATAACTCCTCCTGTTAAACCAAAAACTTTCCTCACTCTCAATCCGTAAAGCTTATCTGGCATTTAATAATCATATCTGCCACATAGCAGCCAGCTACCAGCTAACATTATTACAGTAAATGACTGTTAAAAATCCATTGGCTGCCTTCAGATTGCAGTGTTTAATTTGGTGATATGAGGGAAAAAAAAAAAAAAAACCAGAGCAGCATCTTTCATGAATGCTGTTTCCTGCCAAGGACTTTCCCAATTACTCATTACCTCATATACACATTCAACATTACCTTGTTTTAAATAATCTGGCAAATGTCCTACACCCATTTTTAGAGATTGCGAACTTTGTTGATTAAAATTGGCACTTTTAATTTGCCTCTGCAGTCAACTTCATTTAAATGATGGATTGCTTTATATGAGTATAATTGAACTTTTGAAATAGAGAAGGAAATAGTGGACAAGCTATCAATTAAATAACATTGAACACTGGCTTCATTAATCAAGAAGGAAGGGCTTTTTACCCCAATGGAATGAGAGTCTTAGCAATCAAGTGAAGGCCTGACATTAAAGCAATGAGATGCTCTCCCCTCCTGTTGCAGCATAGTTTTAATGAATAGTGATGGAGAATCTATGGATGACACAATGGCTAATGGCACGTGGAGCCGACTGTCGGTTTAGGAAAATAAATACAAGTGTTCCCCAGATGATGGATCGGCAATCTGCATGGCTGTCTTTGAGATTAGAGCCTGATTAAACAGGGAAATAAATAAATAAGAATTATGCTAACTAGCCCAAGCAAGTAGGTGATTTTGGGGTATAAAAAAGCATGTATACATGCTGCAGTTATGCAGGAACACAAAAAGGCGAATCAGCATTAATCCTGAAAATTAAAAAAATGGGTAGATTGTTGTAGATTGTTGCCATTTATTAACCTTTGTGCTATTTACTGCATAATATTTTATATATATACAGTATATTCTTTTATGGAAGATATAATTTTGTGTTTTGAATGTTTCCTGGCATCAATGCGATGCTCATTATAATGTTTTAGAATGTGGGTATCGAGTGTAAATAATTGGGTAAAGATGTTACACATTGTACCAGTAATGATCACCCACTTTGTTATGAGATGGCTTATTAATGCAACTCAAATGGTTAGCCACTAGCTGACACAAGATCATTACGGTGCTGTTTCTTAAACTTTTTTGTAAGGCTGCTTACTTCACAGAGCTCTACTTGTAACTCTCGAATTTCTGGAATTCTTGCGTTTTCCTTTACATGTCCATTTAAAGGAAACATGCAGCTGACAGTTTGTCCCACACCGACACTAATGTCTTTGCCTTTATATTAAAAGCCATTCATTTTATGTGTTTTAGGACAATTCATAAGTAAATTAGTCCAACACCACACAGCGCTTTATAAAATGAGTTCGTTTCTTTATTGTCCTATTAGCACAACTACAGGAATACCTGCCGAGATATTAAATCGTTCTTTCCCTTCCGTCTGTGAATCTAATCAAATACGTTCAGCCCAGCTCCCCTGTGAGTATTTCAGCCTGCAGAACTTGATTAAAAAGCTTTGTCATGGCAACGGCTCCCACCCACCCTCACTCCTCTGCTTTGAATAATGAATAAGGACAGGGTGCCCATCGGACCCCCCCATTCCTCAGTGACAGTTCACTGTCTGCTCAGGTTTGTCCTCACAGCCAGCTATGTTACTGAGCCTGTGTACTTGTGCACATAGGGACCTGGGAGAGCCACTAACCCACACAGTCAGCTGTGTCCTCACACAGGTCAGTCACAACTATTTCCACCAGCTGGAAGAAACGTGAAAGCCACCATCCCAGTCAAAACTTGCATGTCATAATACCAAAGTGGATCTTGCATTACATATAAATAATAACTGCTTGTTAGAGGTTCATTTGACAACATGTGGCTCCCATAGTCAACTACGCTAATTGCACACTGAGTGTAATGAAACCAGGATCATGAATGCAAAGTTTCTAAAAACATTTAGATATTTTAAGTTTTATAAACTTGCTGCACCCTTCAATCATAATTTGAAGCCTCGTCTAGAGTGATTAATTATAATTTCTCTTTTTACAGGACAGACAAAAACCCAACAATGGGTCTGTATTAAAACTGCATGGTGGTCCTTAAACCCTGAATTATATACAAATATACAATATTGTAACATATACAGTCTTGACATGAACGGAAGATAGAGGTAAGTAGCATATTAGCATGAACATTTAAAGGTTTAGCTACTGGAAATTAACTTTGTACTTTTGTAGATAGGAAATTACATAGTTAAAAAAATAATTATATACTGTATATATATATATATATATATAATTATTACAATTATGTATATATGTGTGTGTGTGTGTGTGTGTGTGTGTGTGTGTGTGTGTGAAAATGTTTTCTTTCATTTGTACAAATGAGTTACAAATATTACAGCAATTTCTCCTCCACTTTCTATAGGAAGTTGCATAATGTCCAAAAAATGCCTCAAAGCATTTGCTCTAATGTCTTTTATACACAATAGATTACTTGAGTTCTAAGATTTGATGCCTGCAGCATTTTGATAAGTTTTGTTTGTTTTTAACTCACTTTGCTGAATAACATTTTGGGGCTTGTTTATAAAGACTTTGAATGAACAGAAAAGGCAAGTGATGTTTGTATGTACGTTCCACCAAAGTTTTAGGAAGTTCACACATGGTCAGGAGCTGTGTTTGAGGACAACAGAAAGAAAGGCACATCTACAGTTCAGATAGAAATGTGCTTCTAATATCTGTGTATTAAGTGTTGCCACTAAGTACATGATTAATTAATTAATGATTAACTGCCCATTAATACAGAATAAACATATTTCTAATTTCAGATATACAAATAGTATTCAGCATTTGTGTCCAGTGAATAAACACAGCAACTGAAATGAATGACTTTACATATACCTGCTATTGCAATTGAAATAAATGACTTTATATATACCTGATATTGCGTGCACATTGCAATCAAAGTGACATCATAGGATGAAGATGCCTTTAGGACAGATAACAGTCTCATTTCACCAACTTGCAACTCATCAGCGACAAACACACACACACACACACACACACACACACACACACACACACACACACACACACACACACACGGTGTAGGAGACAGTGGTTACCCATTTAAGGGCTGGTTATTTACCTCATTTCACCGTTCATAGTGAAGGGGAGTGCAGGTGTACTGTGGCACATGGAGTGATGGGTCCAGTGGTAGAGCACACCCTACGTTATTATAAAAACAAGTGGCACTGTTTGGACTGGTTGGCTGATGTTCTGAATGAATAAATTATTAAATAAATAAATAAATACAGAAAAATAAAGCATGTCTTTCCCGAACCACTAAATGTCAAAGCAGATGACATCTTTGCTGAAACCAGCTGACCTCCTCTGAGACTAAGGGAGAGTGTGTGCAGCGAAATGTAAAACAAATGCAGGTAAAATGCCTCATTATGTTAAAAGGGGTCAAGTTTCACCCTAAACCCCATATATTCCTTTCAGTTCCTCATTACTTTTCCCCAGCTGTGGCGGATGTGCCTTTGGGCCATAATATTTGAATTTATGTGGACTCATGGCTAATATGTATTGCCAGTTGAGGGGTTTTTCTGGGTGGAAATGGGGCTTTCTAAAGAGTGCTTACTTATACAACGAAGGGGGACTTGTAACCATGTATGATGACTAATGGAAATGTTAAGTAGTAGCACAAAAGTGAAATATTGTATCAGAAAGCATAACATTGCAAAATAACTAATACCTAAATCTTGAACTGTTGATGACTTTTGGAAATGATTGTCTAAACAGTGGTAATTATAGGGAGTCAGTTATTCTGTGGTATACTGCTAATATTAGCAAAATATAACATAGTTAAGACATATTATCAAAATGTGTGAGTCCTTTTCAACTGTTCCCACAGCTAAAACCGAAGGAAGATTAGTTAAAGGCAGGTAGAGACAGAGATGGTCAGGTGACATCAGCAGGCAAACAAACATAATGTCATCACATTCACCTCTGAAATTAGCTGTACTGTCACAATACATTATTTACTTTCATAGACCATAAAAATGCATATTAAATGCATATTTGAATGGTCAAATTGTGATAGTTTAATAGTTAGATAGTTCGATTTTTATTTTTGATCTTTTAAGTGGAAATGTTAAAATACTTTCAAATTCATAATATTCATCAACACCCATACCAGAGAAGCTTTGTGTCAGTGACAAATTATATAGTGTCATTATCTTTCCATGATGCTCTAATTATGTTACATATTGATGCACCACATATAATTCCAATGCAACACTAACAATTTGCTTTTCTTAAAAAAATTAATAAATAACAGTAAAAAATAAATGGCAGAAAATTAGATTCTGCGCATATCTGTGCATATACAAAAGGAGCAAGTGCAGCCCGGATTTTATTAATGCTTCCATTTTGAGTTCAAGGTTAACCTTGAGAGCGATGTCCCACCGCCCTCAGGGGAATAAGCACAAAGTCTAGAAGCTGATGGCCCATGTCGTGGGCGCTTGGCAGCACTTGTTTTGTCGCTGCGTCCGCCGCTTTTCCCCCTTGTCCGTTCGGATTCTGTCAAATGAGGTCGTGATTCTCTGAACTACCCTTTGCTTTGAAGACCTGGCCTTCATCTGTCTCCGTGTCTTCCTTCGCGCTAGGTCGAGTGTCATTTGGAGGGCTGTGTTCTAGAGCACCTTAAGACTTGGGGGGGGGGGGGGGGTAGCGTAAAGATGCAAAATGAGGAAAGACACATTTTCCCATGGGGACGCCAGCTATGCCCCTGAGCCTGGCAGTGTGCAAACAGCTCTCTTGCACAAAGCAATGCCAAATCAGCCTGAGTTTCCTGAGGTTTAAGTGTACACTTCTAGCAAAAGTGCCAAGCACAGCCTTTCTATTCAGTGGGGTGCATCTCTAACGAATCGCTGAGCAGAAGAAAAAGGACAGATAAAACACATTACTACCTTTGTTCGAAAAAGGCGCGCTCAAGGTATTGTTCAGATCAAAGAAGATGATATTGCTTTCAGGCTATTCCAAAATAAAACTAGCTTGTTTGCTGGGCTTTAAAGAAGAAGCACTAATGAGGTCTTTAGATATTATTGCTACAGAAGAACAAAAATACTACTGTGAGACTGTAACCTTTCAAAACATATGCTGTATTGTGCTATTTTTGGATATGTTTGTTTTTTTTTACCCATTTGTGGAATTTGTCGCACATTTTTTACAGCAAAATTCAATTGTGTGACCAGTGCAAGGTGGATTAGTTTGTCTTAAAATTTATGTTTTCGTTGCAAGCTACTGGCTGTAATTTTTTTTTTCCCAAATTTTATGGTTGCATGTGTCTTCCTGAACAGCAACTGAACGTTTGACAATGCAGAAGTCACTTGCTGATCGTCTGTGTTTGGCATTCTCGAGTGAGCTAAGTCAATGCAAAGCAAAAAGTGTAAAAAAATAAATACAACTTTTCCCTTCAGGTAGAATCTAGTCTCAAAGAAGGCGGGAACAACAAGCGATCGCCTTCTCCTTTTCTCCACCTTGAGTTCTTCAGGGCCTCTTTGAAAGCCTTTGAGTTGTTTGCACTTGTGCATGGCTCTATGTTCAGGCAGTGTCCTGAAGGGAAAGCACAGTTGCAATGCTGCTGGATGCCTGACGTGACTTACTTATCAATTTGTGCTTACCACCAAAAAGCACAAATACAAAGCATTAGCAAAACTCCACACATTAGGTGCAACACAATGCTTGTAAGTAATACATTTATGTAAATCATGTACATATCTGTAATTTATAGGTCACAAGAGTGTATATGTAGAGGCTTGATGCTGACCCCATAGCAAACCTAGTTAACCCCAATTGGCACAGCATGGCAGGTGAAAGGTGTAGTCTCTTGAAGGGATGATCCTGACCTCGTGGGGGCAACGTTAATGTCACCCCATAAACATGCTCCATTATGCCATAAATGCAAAGGTGCAAGAGGTGGAAATGAAAAACACGAAGCATGAATGGGTAATTTGCACTAATTTTAGCAAAGAATAGTGCAATGCCGTTACTGAATAAATGACTTACAAGATGCTACATGGGGAATTTAATTATGAACAAGTTAAAATTTGTCAAGACGTCTATTATTAATTTTGCTAAAACCCACATACGCTGTCAAAAATTTTTGCTCAAAGTTTTATGGTCATGCTGAGATACACAACCAAAATGAATGTAAAACCAGGACATATAAAACTACTGTGCTTTATTAGTATTTAGTAGGCCCACCTTGAGCTATTATGACCTCATTACATTGCCTTGGCATATTTCCATGGATTCAGGGGTTTTAAGTGATCTGAAGGTGCTGCTCCCAATGCAGTCCGTACTGCTTCCTCACCTGCTGCTCATTCAATTATAGATGGTATATTGCGTGCACATGTACTCAAAGAGCAGTGCCGTGGTCATTTTGTGGTTTACAAGCATAAGGACCATTCTTGGCTTTGCAACCCATACAAAGTGGGAATCACACTCATTTGCGCTGCAGTCAACGTACAAACAGACTTTGTAATCTTACCTGTTTCGGTTGAACACAAGTCCTTTTTCTGTAAACACAAACAACACAACTCAAACCCAAACATACATAAACACCAGGAACGTACTCTACATACGTGCATCTGAGCAATTCGTTTTGACTGTGAGACTGTTGTTAATTTTTTGAGTGGAATTCTATTTTATAACATTTTGTATAGTGTGCATGTCAAGCAGGTTGTACAAATAAATGTCCTCTCAGCCCACACAGCCACTGGTAAGCAGTAAGAAATGGAACCGGTTTTTACTGAACGTTCATTATATACATCACAGGAAAATTCAAGCAGGAGTCCACCGTAATGCCTTGTAGATTATACTAGTACCTTGTAAAGTCTATGCATACAATGTAAAGATGTGTAATGTAAAAAATTATTAAAGTTCCAGATAAATTTTTTAAAAATGCTATGTTTTTCTATAGCTTATTACCTATGATTATAGAATCAGCATAAATTTGATTCACAAATACAACTCTTCACAGCTGCCATCTGTGAAATCCTAGTGAATGCTAATTTCATTTTTTTTTTTGTCCCTGTTAATGGTGTTCGTAATACAGTTTTAAAAGACTAATTTGTCTTTTACCAAAGAAATACTCCGTTTGTCCCTTGGTTCTGTAATTAAGAGCCATCTGTAAGAACTAAATTAGGATTTTTTCCTCCCTTTTTAAATTCATACTTAACGGTTTATTTCTTTTATCATTGTGTAACATTGTTAGGGAGACACACAGCATATTCATTACTGTGACGCATTTACACTGAAGGCCTATTAGTACCTAAACTAGCAGCCGCCATGCCCAAATTAAATTAAATTATATTACAGCACACGCATATATCCTTGGGGAGTAGTGGATATTAAAAGAGTGTTGTGTAACACTATTTCGACTTTAAAACCAGAATCATAAAAAATGTGTAGCACAAAGCAGTAAATCCCTTCCTGTCCCCAAGATCACTTACCCAAGATTCAACTGCGGTGAACCCTCAGATGTGTACTCGAGCATTAATGATTACGCTCTTAAAAAAGACAAAACTAATGATGTGTACTGACACTTTTTTTTTTTTTAAAATAGGTATTTGTGTGTATTATCTATGGTAAAAGTTTCCAAAGCTGTTTTCAGACTGTTGTTTGCAAGGGACATAACTGACCTTGTAAAGATCACATACTGTAACTTGGAGAGCAGGTAGAAAGGAAAGCAAGTTACATTTTTTTAAGGAAAACATATTCTATTTTATACTTATGCTAAAGGTATTTATAGACCTTGTATTGTGTTTAGCTATAAGGTGATCTCCTTAGTAACAACATTTGTCCATGATGGTAGATCATCCTGATCTGGTATCGGTCCAGCAAACGTATGTTATAGAATGGCCTAGTTCAGGGGTACTCAAATACATGTAGTAGAGGTCTACTTACCAAATTTTCCCTGCACCACAGGCCCAGAAAATTCCCAAAACTCCCAAACTATGTATAAGGAAAGTTTTTTTCAAAATAGGCATGCTTGGTGTCATAGTGGCATGTAATGTTACTACGCTTCACTATGGCCGCTGTTTAACTGCAGATCACACTCATTGGTCGTGTTTCCTTTGAGCAGAATGAGCACGTATTTGTCAGTCCACTCATCTTTAAACTCGCGGTTTTCACTGTGGATCCTTCTCTGCTTTGCACAGGCAAGTTTTGAACATGTCATAAAAAAAAATCTCCGCTCCAACATATACCTGACATCCGCTTTGCTAACTGCAGCGACAAGCGGGCTGCTGAATGATGACAGGTGACATGACGGCGGTATGCCACCGAAATGCAGTCCGGGATCGGTTGTACAAGTTTGTTCCGGGTCCAGATTGAACTGCAATTCAGTCCAGATGCGAACCGTCCACCTATTCAGTATGTCTGGCCTAGTTTGTCGCTGCAAGGCACAAGTCAAGTGAGCAATAGATCAGTAGTATGAAAAGGATACAAATATACTAATATATATATATATAAGATGCACATTTACTACTTTACAAGGTACATATATGTGGACTCTATTTGCTTTGTCCATATGAGATACCTTTGCTTGCAAATGGTATGCATGTTGAAATCTTTTGCTACAATTAATGTATTTGAGCTTTATATTTGAAATGTAATAATTCAGTTTAGTCCCTATGATAATACAAAATACGAGAAGTCTGCTGTGATCATGGGTAATATACAGGTATTATTTATTGTGTTTTCCTTCTTTTATTTTTTAATATATTTTGGACTGTGATCAAGTACCCTTGATGGTTTTGAACTGTGACAATCCCGACACATCTAACCTGCAGACAAGGTGAAGTTTTGCTGTTACTCAGACCAAACACCACCATAGGAAAGAAATATGATCTTATGAGCTAAGTCATTTTTATGGAGTGGTTGTTGGTGTCAGAAGGGGTGATTTGAGTGTTTCCAGTACTCCTGGGATTTTTGCACATGCGTGGGTGCACGCACACAAAAACACACACACACACACACACACACACACACACACACACACACACACACACACAAAGCAGCCTGTCGAGTTTATAGAGAACGGTATGAAAAGAAAAATAACAAGCAATCAGTGAGCGACACTTTTGTGGGTGAAAATGCCTTATTAATAAAAGAGACGAGAGGAGAATGGACAGGCTGGCTAAAGCTGACACAAAGGCACTGGTAACTCAGATAACAATGTTTTGCAACAGGGGTGTATAGAAGACTATATTTGAATGCCCAACACACCAGAGTAACACACTGAACACATACTGAAATCAAAAATGAGTAAGTACCACTTAATTGTAAAGCTGTTCCAGGGGTCTTTCCAAGAAGAAACATGTTGCACTGTCTACCATATATTTAACCTTGTACACTTGTAATTGTACTACCAAACTGAATTTTATGGAAAGTTGCCCCACAGTAAACAAGTAAATTACACAAGGTGTTTACATTTTTATGTTACCTGAAAATTTCTGATGTGCATTATACATGGGGACATATTACACTGGAGATTTATGGTATATTGGAAGCATATGAAATGCTTTGAACTGAGTACCGAGGATTACTGCTTATTCAAGTAATGCAGTACTTTGAAAGCCTGCCTTTTAAAATGATGAAACCAAAATATCAACTTTCAGATTTGGCAGACCTCTCAAAATAGATTTGCAATCATTATATTCCAAATGCAGTTCTTACTCTATTTCATGTTGCATTAACTGCTAGCCTAACATAGTATAATACTAGTGTTGTATAGTAATGAATGCTTCAACTTTAGGAATAAAATTGAAATATGCAACAATGAATATTAGACTCATCAAATCCCATAATAACTTTTCTTATTTATCAATCAGTTTTTTTTTCTCGGTCTGTGTAATTACTGAAAAATTATGAAAAGAATGGTCACACAATGGAACACGCTAAGCACGCTGCCTGGCTTTCCACGGAATATGTGACACTTATTGGCGGCATGGCATTTAATAAACAAAAGAGGCGATGCGGGCAGATTGCAAAGGGCTGCAGAATCCTGGCGTTGTGCCAGTCCAATCGACTTTCTTTTGATGAAGCCAAAGCAGGAGACGCCACATACCCAGGAGCTCCAAGGAAGGGGGCATAATTGGTGGCACATACATAGTGGCAACGCCAGCTCATCATAGGTGAAAAAGCCAACAAAGTCTCTCTAGGGGTGACAGTTTGTTATTATGAAATAATTTATTATTTATGTACGCCACAATAAAGTGGCATTTTAAAGCCCCACGGTAAGTCTGCTTCCCAGACCTCGCTGACATGAATGGCCGGACTCTAGGCTTCAGCACAACGTCTGGCCTAGAAGCTGACCCCCCCTCCCCCCTGTCCTCCTCAGGTGGTCCTTAACTCCAGCCAGGCCACTGCTGCCATGGCCTGGTTCCGCGTTATTTACCGTTCTCTTGGTTTCCGCTGTGTGTGCTGTGCAGGGGCGCTCGTATTTACTGATAGGGGGTCGATAACGTGATAAAAGCCATGGAAACCGGCCTTTTAAATCTCGCCTGAAGGAAACCACTAAAGCAACACAAAGTAATAGGACCTGACCGGTCTCAGTAACGCAGGAGGCCGTAAATGATCCTGAAGCTGGTATAGAAAGAGTTACGCATTAACAAGAACATCATCATAGAGAAAAATATAAAGCATCTCGTTACAGTTCCAGCAGTGCGAAGATACTTTGCTCCTAAATTAATAGAAATTTTATCATTTTTATGAGCTCCGTTATAGATACCATTCCTTGCTTAACTGCCCCTAGCTGAAATTTAAATTGACAGACTCCTGATTAATTATGACCTTATCTAAATTATAGGTTAGGATAGATGAGTTAGTTATCTCTTACGCTAATCAAAAGGAAATCAAAAGTGTGCCTGCATTTCAGCCTTTTCTGGTCCCGTGGTTTCTGCCACAAGTACAGAATTCACAAACATAATAAGCATCGGATAAACACGTTACCAAGCTTTTCAGCCAATTAGCATTTCATTTGAAAATTAGATCATGATCCATTTAATGTGTAAAAAAACCTGTGTTTTACCTGCTCCTCAAGTTGTTATTAAATACTGAGCATCCCCTGCCCCTTCTTCCAAAACGCTGATTAGAATGTGCCCGTGTGTGGTGACATCATCATCATTATCACGGTGACAACAACCCATTTTGAGCTGCAATGATGCTCATTATGATGTTAATAAACATGCCCTCAGACCTTCTTGATTTCTTAACAAGCAGTTAGGAATGTGGCTTCAAGTAAAAGGAAACAGCTGAATTCAGAGAGATGAAGTGAAGATAAACCCTCAAGGTCAATCTCTCTCTCTCTCTCTCTCTCTCCCTCCCTCCCTCCCTCCTTGTCTCTCTCTCGCTCTCTCCTTGTCTCTCTCTCTCTCTCCTCTCTCTCCTTGTCTCTCTCATTTGCTCCCTTTCTGTCACTTGTTAATTTTCCTCAGGTACAAGCATCTTGTCAGAATGTCAGACATAAACCAAACAGGTCTGCACAGCACCTGACAGGTAGCAGAGGCAGGGGGCCGGGAGGTGCATGGGGGTGGATCCTCAGCAGGTGTTTCCCCCCAGGATACCTGTCCTACGCACCGGGGATTGCACGACTGCACCGCCTCTCAGCAATACAGCACGCTGGCTCTCCAAGAGTCACATTTCGCCCTCTTCAGCAAACAAAGCCGAGGCAAATATGTCAACTGAAACACACAGGACGGCTTTACCTGCTGAAGCAGCGCGCTAATTCCGAATGCATCCACAGTGCTTTGTGGGAATTATTCAACTTTTGTTTGTTGTTTAAAATAATTCACTCCACAACCTGATGTGATCTACCATACAAACTTAGAACTTTGAAAGAATAAAAAAAAGAGTAACTGGTGCAGATATGAAGTATAGCTAGTGAAGACTTTGGTTGAAAACGCATTTGTAACAGGAATCAGACCCCATCCAGAGTTAAAGTAATGAAATCATAAACAGAAGACTAATGCCTTGAGATTACATTACTGTGTCTCACTATATTTCTTCTTTTGCTTAGCGGTAGCAGCATTAGGGTGACTTGGTGCATAGCACTGTTTCTGTCCAGGATCACAAATTCAAGTCTTGACATATAGTTTGATTTTGTGGATCAGGTAATAGAAGTGGTATGGATGCTGATGGGTCAGCAAATAGAAGAGTTAGGAAAAGGAGGTTTTTCAACAGAGAAAAGTCAGAAAGATGGTCAGAGGAGATACAGTAAAAAAAAAAAAAAATTGTCTGGAAGGTTTGCTCTCTATGGATGTCTTGCTCCCAGATTCCCAAGACTGGTACAGAACAACAAGAACCTTTTCAGGTACAACGTGACCTTTTGCAGCCATGGTACTCCTTCTGCTGTGGGACGTGACCTTCAAAACAACTCTTACACTTTCTGTTGGGAAGATTTGGATCTGTGACACAGGGGACTATAAAGTCAGCATTGCTTATGTGTCTTTAACATGTAATCGTCATTTCAAAATAGCTTTTTTTGGTATCGTATTTTTAAATACTTAAAAAAACAAACCATATGTAGCTTTAAAAAAAAAAAAAAAAAAAAACTTTTAAGCGGCTGCCCAAGATGTTCAGTAATCAAGCATACGTTCATTATATGTCATTTTAATCACATCAGTGATTCAACGAAGCGCAAATTTTACAAACACATGTTTCATGCATTTCTATCTTGTTACAGCTGTCTTACCTTGATATACGTTTCAGTCTAAAGGTCAATCTCCAATGGCCCATACGTTCATTCCAAACTGACATTATAAAGGGAAAATGGGTTGAGAGTCCAAAATTTTAAATCCAGCTGCTGGCAATGACTTGATTCTAAACTAATTCTCGCAGTGACCTTCAGTGTTCTTTTCATGAGAAAACAATTCCCCGAGAATGATTTAGACAGTCAAACAGAAAGAATAAGATGCCAGATTGCGATTTTCTTACTTTATTTCTCTAGCTGCCTCATTCAAACGACATACGTGTTTTGCATGCGAAAGCAATAGGAGCAGCGCAGAAGGGGGAACGCTACTGAGCACCCGTCACAGGGAAGGTGTTTACAAAAACAGCAGCTTTGAAAATCAATCTCACTTTAGCATTTCAAATGCATATATGTGCTACTACCTAAACCTTTGGTGTGATTGTTTTCCTTTAAGTGGACCATTTCTGTCCACTTTGGTGCCCTAGGCAAGACCTTCAATGGTGTCTGACCCCCCAATGCAAAGTTTTATCGGTTGAATTTTACATAAATTATATAAAATAATACGATTAATGATACACATAAAGAAAACAAATAAAATTGATATTTCAATAATAAATTGACCAATTAGCTTTTGTTTCATATGATTGTGTGTTTTGGCTAACATTTACCAAGTTAATTGTGTAGTAATAGCAATTTCTGTTCTTGAGCATGTTTGTGCAATGTATGTTAATCACAATTAACATGAAACATCATAATAAAACTGAACAAAAGGTAAAAATATGCACCAGTTTTAACAGCTGGGTATTAGTCTGTGTGTGTGTGTGTGTGTGTGTGTGTGTGTGTGTGTGTGTCGTATGTTTGGTAGCAACAGACGTTTCATTTGAATATCCATCCATCATCCATCCATCCATTTTCCATACCACATTTGTCATAGTGCTGAAGAGGGTCACAGGGAAATTTGAATATGAATCATAATAAAGGGGGGGGGGTTCTTGGAGCACCATGGTACCTTAATGGGTAGCATCGCACATCACACCTCCATGGGTTCAAATCTGGCTCTTGGCACTATGGCAACTTGTATGAGGAGTGTTAGCATGTCCTCCCTGTGCACGTGTGGGTTTCCTCTGGGTTCTCTTGTTTTCTCCGACAGCCCCAAAGAATTGCTAATAATGTTTAAATTTATACCTTGATATTTGCCTTTTTTTCCTTGCTGTTTTTTTTTTCTATATTGTGTCCCTGCAGGTTTTTGTTGTTTCATTATTCATTATGAACTAACTATTGCCTGCTCTCAAGTAACTTCGTTAGACTGAACCACTTCTCAACCACAGATGGAACTCGGCTTCTCGGTGCTGTGAGGTGTGTTTCAAGGTTGTAGAGAGAGATCTTCAGGAGTTATTGACTAATATAGAATAATTACTTAGATTTATCTATTAAAAAAATGGGTAGGTGTCTGAGCACCCTGAAGTCCCTCTCTCCCTTTACCTGGCCTGAGCACCCTGAACCCCCTCGCTCCCTTCATCTGGCCTGAACACCCTGAACGCCCTTGCTCCCTTTGCCTAGTGTGTTTAGCATAGACTGAACTGCAGCTTTGCAAGAGAACAACAAGAGAACAAGAGAAGTCACCCGAGGCATCATTAAATTAATCTAAATAAATAAATAAGCAAATTAATCCTTTTTTCTTTGGCTCCTTTCCAGAAGGTGGCGCCCTAGGCGGTTGTCTGTGTGGCCTATGCCTAAAACGGGCCCTGCATAAAATATCTCAATAATTAAGTAGATATAATGTATATCTACAAGCATTCTGATAAATCTCTTAAGAATTTACACAAATGCTAATTATAATAACCACATTATAACTATATTATCTCATTATCTCAGTTAGAAACTAGCAGGGGAAATTCTACTTCTTTTAAATCTGTAGAGGGCTGTGTCAATCTTTCTTGTCCTGCTAGTTAATATCATACTTGGGGTTCTCACTTACGATAATCAAGCATTGTCAGTGCATACACTCATAGCTGAACACACACAGCCCAGCCGCTTTCATTACTCGAAGACATAAAGACCTAAAACAAACGCAGCTTACATTTGTTTGCACAGAGCACATCAAAACGTTGTGCATTGTGCTTTCTAATTCTGGGGATAAGTAATGCAAATTTTCATCAATGAGTCATAATTTGAAGGCGTTTTATTTTTTTAAGGAAAGCATTTCTGTGGATTCTGGATGTTTGATAAAGTGAAACCAAATAAAACAACAACAACAACAACAATAATAATAATAATAATAATAATAATAATAATAAACCTGTTTTGCTATTTGACTCAATGACTTCTTGTGTGAGCAATTCAATCAGTGAAAAATTTGTCAGAATGTGGCATCATATCTATGCCTTCTATTGCTGCAGAGGAGAAGAGGCAGTTGATTTCTTCAAAGTCCAGCATGGCTGAATGTGGGATCAATTTACCAGTGAAGTCAGCCTGAGTGCAATTCCCTAGAACTCATCTGTTCTCTACAGCTCCGTGCACTCATGTATGCCAGAGCAAATGCTTAATGGAAAACACCAATATGAGTAGCAAGAAAGGATATATGCATCAAATTATTCTTTGCTCTTATAGGTTTTTAACTGCTGTATATGTGTGTGTGTGTGTCTGTGTGTGCGCACGTGCACGTGTTTATTTGTGCATCCTTGTTTGTCCTCTGAACAGTCAGATGAGTTAAATTAAATCACATCTGCATGGCTAGCCCTAAGGGAGCCCTGGCTTTCTCGATGCACAGCAGTTTCACTCATTCAAGAACTCAAGATGAAGCGGTGCTACAGTTTGCTAGTGGTTTTCCATGTCCTCACAAAAAACAAATACTTCTTACAAACATGCATGCAGTCACAACACTCAGCATAACCAAAAATTAGCAGATACCATTTCTGGCTTATTGTGCGGCGCGTTTTTCAGTGTGTATTTTTTTTTCCTTCGTGTATTTATTTTTATTTTTAATTTATTTTCTCTGCAGGATAGACACCGACAGCTCACTCATGCCGTGAGGTTGGAAAGAGGCAAAGTAAAGGGTAATCAGGTTAAAGGTACGCCACACATCTGGTCCTAGAACCGCAGGTTTCGTTTTAATTACATGCCTGCAAAATAATGCAGCCAGTTTCACTTTTAAACAAGCGTGACCTTTTAATTGCAAATGGCTGACCCTGGCCTCATTGGAGCCCTTGGTACTGGGTGACCGGGTGGGAACCTTTGAACCCAAGGTGATCTCACCGAGCGCGGCGGGCCGCAGTTCTCCACAGCGGCCGCAGTCACCTGTCACCAGGAAGCATATGGCAGCCCAGCACTGTCCCTCCCAAGGGGAGCTGAAGAGCACAGCATTAAAAAACAAAGAGCAGGCTCTGAACCGGGCCACCAGGTGCACAGGGGACCTCCCAGTGGTGTCACTTCTAGAGAGCACGGTGTACAAATGCAGGTCTCATTTCCCTGCTCCTCTGTGCATTTACCGGTGCTTTTCACACCAATAGTGAAACTCTGCACACACAGGAAATTATTTCCTCATTCTGGCACACAATATTGTTAACAATATCAGATCAGACTCAATACAGTCTCCTTGCCACCTTTAAAGTGTGTTGTTACAGAATGGAAAGAAGAACATAAGATCCTGAGCAGAATATCTGCTGTTTTGATGTTGTGGTGTTTGTTTGTATGTGATGGTGGAGGCATGGATTTTAACCTCTAAGTGTTTAGTAAATACTTAGTATGCAATGTTAATTTAAGTGTCACCTGTTTCACTTAACACTGTAAAATGATCAATAATGCAAGGTGACTTAAAAGAACTAGAAGCTGCTTCAAAATTCCAGACATAACAGCGTAAAATATGCAAATCATCTGCCAAAACGCTTGAATATGACACTTTTTCACAAGATACAACCTTGGGTGTTTTGGTGTGCTTTTTTATTCTGTGGCTTTAAACAGGACCTATAGATTTAAAAATATGAATATCATTACCTTTTATCCACCTGCTGTCCTTTCCTCTGGACATCTTCCGGTTTTACTGGGAAGTAGTCTGACCTTGACATGTTGAGCACAGCTCAGTGAGTGGATGGAGTGGAAACTAGAGACAGAGGTCTGCTGTTTGATCCCAACCAGGTCTGACATTCTTAGGGGCATAAAATAGGTTCGGTTTCCTTTTATCTTGATCAAGGGAAATATATATTTGCAAAGATACCAACCAGCAGCTCATCCAGGTTACAGAAGAAGGAATCAGAAATGGTAAATAGGGTCAAATTCAAGGGGATTTGTCCGAAAAAAATAAATAAAGCATCTGTCTGTCTGTATGCCCATTTTTCTATCAGTTTATGCATTTGCTTAAAATAATTGCTGCTGCAAATAATTTAATGAATTTACATTAGTCATGTCTTTAAGCATTAGAGACACTCTGCTGAGTAATAATGCTTTGGATCCATAATGATCTGGGTCATTAAATGATCAATGTACTTCTGGTTTGTCTTTGATATGGTGATGCAAAAGTTCTGACAAAAAGGTCAGTACAACTTGGGAGTTCGTTGAATGTGACTGTGGACATGCTGTTAACATGAATCCTTTATGCTTCATGGGATGTGGTCATTGCAGAGGATGTTTTAAAAATCACTGTCCTTTATGGAAAATGCTTTTTTTTTCATGCACCATTTTCGCAGAGAAATATGTACACTGTTAACAGAGGTTTTGTGTCCTTATCAATTAAATACACATGGGGTCAAACAATCCTTGCAATTATGCGTAAAACGCACGAGCTGACATCATACTGCAGGCCTGCTAATAGCTTCCCCCTCCCCTTTTCTTTTTAATGACATTCTGACTACTTGCATTTGCAGACAAAAGCTGATGATTGTGCTCAACAAATAACTGATGTAATAAGAATGAGAATAACTTCGCAGGAAAAAATGTGATTGTTTTACTATTAAATGCTGCTTCAGACAAACATTTACCAAATATATACATCTGAAAATAGGTTTGAAATATCTGTGTTGTTGTTAATAATAATAATAATAATAATAATAATAATAATAATAATAATAATAGGAGTTTGCATGTTCTCCCTGTGCTTGGTGGGTTTTCTCCGGCTGCTCCGGTTTCCTCCCACAGTCCAAAGACATGC